>MJUT01010094.1:630361-681605 GCA_002080005.1 Gigantidas platifrons
AAAAAAAAATTCAACTTTAACAAATGAAAAATAATTAAATTGAATAAATATGTATATTTTAAATTTTATTGAATTTTAAAACAGAAAAAAAACCAAAATATTCCCGATTGTTCCACACTTTTTACCTGTAATTTCAAAAAGTGGGACAATCGGGAAGACACAATATCATCAACATTATTTCACGAACAGATATAGACCCAATTACGTATTCAAAAGTGTTGTTTTAACAATTAATATTTTTAAAATGTCGATGTCTTTCAGAAATATGGTTAACTAAGGGGCATAGGACATTTGAGCGAAACTATTTTTTTTTCAGGTGGACATTTGAGCGAATTTCATTTCATCATATCTTATGATATTTTCAAATATGAAATTAAAATAAATCATATTAAAATATAAAAAGTCATAAATAAATATAAGAAAAAAAAAAGAAATATTTAAGAAATCATAAACAATATATAAGTTCATACAATGTGTTCTCGGGTTTTTACGGTAAATAGTCATGTTTGCTAATGGCAAAAACGTTTCTTTATCATGACTGAACTCTGTTCAGCTACACAGAAAATGTTCAACTCGTATGATTGTTATATATGTCAAGCTGAAAGTAACTGTTATTGAGAAAATAAAGGACACAAGCCCATCTTATGTGAAGGTTTCCGATACAGATTGGATGTGGAAACTAAATCGGGAGATTTCGCACTTGTGGATTATTTTTCTTTCGCTCAAAAGTCCATCTGGTTTTTTAGATTTCTCGCTCTTTAGAGTTCTTTTTCTTTCGCTCAAATGTCCACTTTTTTTCGCTCTTTTGGGTTGTCATTTCGCTCAAATGTCCTCCGCCGTAACTAAGGGCATGTTTTTAAACATAGGGATGATTTTCTCGTTAGAGATAAAAAGGGTAAAATGATATGCTTAAAGTAAGATGACAAGTATAGTATGTCATATTACAATATTCTTCTTATAACAGTCCGATAGTTATAAATGTATATATAATGACAATTGTAAAAACAATCTGATTTTTATTGTCTCGATTTATGACCTTATGCAAATATATACATGACAAAGATTGTAGTTGAAAATACATATACGTTTAATACAGACTGGCCAATAGTGATTAACATGCTATACATTATTATTATTTATTGACACAGCATAGAAAACACGCTAAGTATGAATAAAATCGGATGTTTTAATTGGTTATAGGTGATGAAATATTAAACTAGTCATATAAATGTTAAATATGCAAGTCACGATATGGCTGAAAATTTGATGAAAGTGACGAATTAATAGAACCAGTGTATACATGTCTGTCATTTTTATATTATAATCTCCGCCAGGCATATGTATCCATAACCGTTTTGGCTATCATGTTTAGGCCCTTTTGCTGTCTAATCTTTTGACTATAAGAGTACATGGTGAATGTTATTCCAGAAATGTGTCATTATTATTACCGTTCAATATTGAAATCTCATAGTACTATGTTCATTTTATGTTTTGTAATCACGTTTTATGCATGGTTCTTGGGGTAAATTAAACATAGTGACACCAAATGTTCCCTTATCCCATTGAAATGGAGGTAATAGACGATTAATTCACAAAAGCTACAGAAACAAGCCCATATAAATATCAATAGAAGGAAATTTCGGATCTCAATAAAAAGTTTAACCCCACCAAATGTGTGTACTATCGATATATATATATTATAGCTTAATCATGGTAATTGATTTGAGTTGAGAGGTTATTGGTGGAGGCTTTGACCATCCCTTCGTAAACTTTATTATCATCAAATATTTGAAAACACCAAGTCTGATAACTACAAATGAAAGAACCGCCTAGCGCATGATTGCGCGACGTATTCCCCGCACTTCCATAATATTTAGTTTTCTATATTTATAGAAAGCATTCTTGCAGTCTTAATGTATAACATACTTACAAGCCACACGCAAAGATTATTCAAATCTATTCATGTTTACTAAAGTTATCACATAAACAAGACACAATTCTCAAAATTGGTGATTTATCAACAAAAAACTAACATTTCCCCCCAAAACACTTGCTTCAAATATTTCCATGTTAGAACCAATCCAGGATAATGATAATTACAAGCTACCTGCAAAATATTATTCAAATCTATCCATGTTTACTAAAGCTATTGCGTAAACAAGACACAATTCTCAAAATTGGTGATTTTTCAAACAAAAACCAAGATTTTCCCCAAAAACCCTTGCTTCAAATATTTCCATGTAAGAACCCATCCAAGATAATGATAATTACAAGCCACATACAAACAATTATTCAAATCTATCCATGTTTACTCAAGTTATCGCGTAAACAAGAAAGTGTGACGGATGGACAGATAGACAGACGGCCGCTATTACTATATCCCCTCACCGCTATCGCGGGAGATAGAACATACTCTACAAAGAGAACCTATCGGAATTTCCGGTTTTTCTGTTTAATTCTAGAATATTTGTTACATGTTTCGCCCCTACTCGATATCAGACAACAATGATGAAATTGTCAAAAAGAATTACTTTCATCGCCTGCAGGAGAAATAACACTTTAGAATGTCAAGGAATTATTGAATATAATCACTGATATTACAAGTTAGACCGGCATGACCAATGTTGCTATATTCTTTATGAAATAAATCTGAGACGAATGACACGACATATGAAATCATTAACATACTTATGTAAATATATATATATGAATATTTTTGTCTTAGAGATGTTCTTATATCTACAAATTTATTTGTGACAGCGTTATTTATATTATATTAGGTTAAGTATATGTTCCAAAATGATAATGACTTCATTGGTGAGAAAGAAATTCTACCATCAATATAACCGTAACAAAAATTGTGTTATTGTGTGAATGGACGAAAAGAAATACTAATCCGTCTCACAGACGACAGACCATTTAGGCACCATATGTGTGTGTGGTCATATTTAAAAGTGGATCCACTGTACAATTCACCGGCCTCCACAAAATAGCAGAGATTGCAAATACTTTCAACTCAAATTGTATTTTATAAAACATTTTTGTGTAATTATATTAATAGAAAGGGACAAATAGCCGCTTCCTGGATCGATCCACACTCCCAGCTACCCAATGACATCAAATCAATTTAGTTGGCACTCTGAGTACAATGTAAAATGCTATGTTGGTCCCCAGCATTCTGATCAATGAAGAATGTGATGTTGGAACCCAAATATTGGAGATAATATTCAATTGTAATACTATTGTCTTTCTGAAATCCCGCATCTACAAATTTCTGAATCCTTCCGTTCTATTTTGTCGTATGTCTTTTACAACGTGTACAGACAATTCCGTAATCAAAAGTTTGATTTAATAGACAGTTCCTATGTCTGCTTCATGCCTTAAGCGACAACTAGAAATTAACATAACAGGTAGTATTCGTTTAAAAACGACACTGCGACAAAAAAAGATTATTTCAAATTCCCCATTATGAACCTATTATTTCTGTTAAATGCAGTATCCTCCATTGAGCAACTGTATATGGTGTATATATTTCTCAGTTGAGGCGATATTCCCGATCTTGTTATTTCCTTAGTAGAGGACTTCCCCAAACGATAACGGTACTGAACGAAGGATTCCTTGTGATTAAGTTGCAGTCCTTAAAAGTTTGACCGTTGTCAATATGACTTGGTTAACAGACACGGAATCTTTTCCTGTAACAATTATAGAAAAATCTCCACGCATTGTCTTAAACTTACAGGCATGTCCCTTTATTGTAACACGGAATAACTGTTGTCATTAGGAAGGCATCTCAATTCAAAATGACTTCGCCGATAATATATCACTGTTTAAACTTCCTTTACAAAATTATATCATTTTCCTATTTTTAGCGCAGTTTAAGATAGGGTTAGGTCAAGGGTTAGTAAGCATAAGTCGATATTTTCAATTTCTATATATAACGTGCTAATAATGTCAACACATCCTCACTCCAACATTAATAACGATGCTGCAACAATAAAATAATATGTTGTTGCCAAATAAATATTCAGATGACATACTGGTACAGTACTAAATGTAAATATAATACAGAAGAAATATATCTTATGGACCCATTGACAGAAAATAGAATCGTACACCGACATCATCTAGGTCATTTGTATTAATAAGGAATATTATGTGGAGTGATCTTTTTATGGTGAACTCTTTTGCAGTGGGTGGAGGAACATCCGGTTCAGTATTAGCTACACGTCTTTCGGAGGAGCCAGACTCTGTTCTTCTCATCGAAGCTGGACGCTCAGACCTTGCAAATGACAATATTCCTATTCCAGCATATCATGCAAACACCCAACTGTCAAAGGATGACTGGAATTATTTCTCTATCGCACAAACAAGAACAGGTCTTGCAATGAAAGGAAGGGTATTTAAATTATGTTATATAATAAAACGAAATGAAAATAGACCACACTGTCGGAAGAGCTCCAAAATCCAATGGAAAAAATCGCAGATAGAAGCAAAATCGATACACTTAACACACAAATACATGACCATGTATTAACCAGGCGTGGTACAGGCACTTAATATAAAGTGGCGAAGTTAAACTAGCTTTATGGGTTCAAACCTTCCCTTCAATTTAAATAGACACTTTTCTTACGAACTTGTAGAATAATGTTGTAACTTAAGCGCTTAGAATGTACCATGTTATTTCACAATTATTGCACATCACAGCAAACTTTGTGGAATATGCATACGCATAAGTCAAATATTGTTTACATAATGAAATTCGTGGATGTCAAATATGCATGATTGGCAGTGTGTTTTATACACTGAAATGATGTTTGATGTTAATAATTATTATTCATAATCGGACAAAGCACCATCTTTTGATAATCTGACAATACTCATCAACATATATGTTGTCAATTCGTCTGCAAACACGTACATCTAAACTTACGTCACACCCCTGATGTAATGGTTAGCGTATTCGCCTCGATTGCCGTGGATCAGGGGTTCAAAGCCGGTAGGGTCAAACCACAGACAAACAAATCGGCCAAGAGCAAAACACTGGTTGGTTTACGATGTTTCCGAATGGGGTAACACGTCTCTCTGCGGATTGTTTTTTGAGCGAGTTATACACTTTTAAATTCCAACTTAGCAAGTGGGTCCATCAAAAAGCAGACATCATCGTCATTTCATGAAATATAACTATATAGCTGAAATATTGCTCATTTAACTCTCAACAACAATCAACCACCCACCCGTTTAAACATACACCAATCACGGTATAATCATGCAAAGCACCAAAACTAATCAAAATCAGCCAAAACAACAATGAATCCAATTAGAATCGAATAAACCAATACTTTTAATATTTATCTTGTTTTCAAAATGTAGCGTGAATATTGGCCGAGGGGTAAAGTCTTGGGCGGTTGCAGTAGTACTGGCGCTCATTCTCACCACAGAGGCGCAAGGTTTGACTATGATGAATGGGCAAGTCAAGGTGCGGATGGTTGGAGTTTCAGAGATGTTTTACCATATTTCCTTAAATCAGAAGACATGCGGGTACCAGGACTATCACAATCAGGTATTTATTTATTGTTTATGATTTATATATTACATAATCCAACCTTATGCAGAAAAATGTCACCAATTGTCAGTAATCAACTTTAGTTTGGCTGCTGATATCATGTAAACTGTAAGCTTTATATCATGTTAGTCGTTGCTGAATAGAAATAGCAAGATTAAAGTGTTTTTCGCGTTTCAGCTGTTGATGACGAAAAACTTGACAATCAAACTATATTTGATATGAGATGATAAGTTATGGCCAGAATGTTTGTAATATCACGGAGTAAATCTTG
Source organism: Gigantidas platifrons (assembly GCA_002080005.1). NCBI lineage: Eukaryota > Metazoa > Mollusca > Bivalvia > Mytilida > Modiolidae > Gigantidas > Gigantidas platifrons. The sequence goes on from MJUT01010094.1 coordinate 636,196, forward strand.
TGCTGTCATGTAATACGTAGTTATCAAATTTAGTGCGTACGACGCGTTACTGGAATTACGTCCGCCAGGCACTCTTACCTAATCGAACTCTAAATATTGATATATTCATAAAAATACAGTTATGATAGGAAAAGTTTGAAGATACTGAAGGGGTAATCAGAAGGCGTCAGACGTAGTAGAAGGGGAAATCAGAAGGCGTAAGACGTAGTAGAAGGGGTAATCAGAAGCCGTAAGACGTAGTAGAAAGGGTAATCAGAAGGCGTTAGACGTAGTAGAAGGGGAAACCAGAAGGCGTAAGACGTAGTAGAAGGGGTAATCAGAAGGCGTAAGACGTAGTAGAAGGGGTAATCAGAAGACGTAAGACGTAGTAGAAGGGAAAATCAGAAGGCGTAAGACGTAGTAGAAGGGGAAATCAGAAGGCGTAAGACGTAGTAGAAGGGGTAATCAGAAGGCGTAAGACGTAGTAGAAGGGGTAATCAGAAGACGTAAGACGTAGTAGAAAGGGTAATCAGAAGGCGTTAGACGTAGTAGAAGGGGTAATCAGAAGGCGTCAGACGTAGTAGAAGGGGTAATCAGAAGGCGTCAGACGTAGTAGAAGGGGTAACCAGAAGGCGTAAGACGTAGCAGAAGGGGTAATCAGAAGGCGTAAGACGTAGTAGAAGGGGTAATCAGAAGGCGTAAGACGTAGTAGAAAGGGTAATCAGAAGGCGTTAGACGTAGTAGAAAGGGTAATCAGAAGGCGTAAGACGTGGTAGAAGGGGTAATCAGAAGGCGTAAGACGTAGTAGAAAGGGTAATCAGAAGGCGTTAGACGTAGTAGAAGGGGTAATCAGAAGGCGTAAGACGTAGTAGAAAAGGTAATCAGAAGGCGTAAGACGTAGTAGAAGGGGTAATCAGAAGGCGTAAGACGTAGTAGAAAGGGTAATCAGAAGGCGTAAGACGTAGTAGAAGGGGTAATCAGAAGGCGTAAGACGTAGTAGAAAGGGTAATCAGAAGGCGTTAGACGCAGTAGAAGGGGTTCAGAAGGCGTAAGACGTAGTAGAAGGGGTAATCAGAAGGCGTAAGACGTAGTAGAAGGGGTAATCAGAAGGCGTTAGACGTAGAAAGGGTAATCAGAAGGCGTAAGACGTAGTAGAAGGGGTGATCAGAAGGCGTAAGACGTAGTAGAAAGGGTAATCAGAAGGCGTTAGACGCAGTAGAAGGGGTTCAGAAGGCATAAGACGTAGTAGAAGGGGTAATCAGAAGGCGTAAGACGCAGTAGAAGGGGTAATCAGAAGGCGTAAGACGTAGTAAAAGGGATAATCAGAAGGCGTTAGACGTAGTAGAAGGGGTAATCAGAAGGCGTAAGACGTAGTAGCCCAGACAATGCAAAGACCAAAAGAAAAAAGGACAATGATCTGCAAAATGTTACAATGAAAACTAAAGATTAAGGTACACGGCCCCAATATAACACCAAGTGATCTTGCTCCACTAGTAAAACCCATCTAGTTACTCATGTTCACAATCAAGTACGACTCAGGAATGTCACAAGAACATATAAAATGAACCGGATATAGAATAACAACGTGTACAAAACAAAGTAAATCAACCTCGCATAACATTGGTCCATGTGTATGCAATACCCGTAATTAATGTAACATGTAGCTACATATACCTTACTATATATTAATCAAAATTATCTGTTTTTTCCATTTTAGTGTTCCATTCAACCGGAGGACCACTGACTATTTCTCCCGGATTTTCAACTCCTATTCAAGATTATTTTCAAAGAGCAGCAGAAGATTTACAGTTTCCCATCATAGACTGCAATGGAGCAGATGCAATAGGTAATCTTTAACAATAGTAAATTATATTATATAAAAATGTATTGATTTTCACATTATTATCTTCTCCTTAGATCTATTACAGGGCAGGTTTTGTACCATACAACTAGTTTAATTTCGCCACTATGTATAAATATGCCTGTGCCAAGTCGAAACATGAGCAGGTATATGTTTGCTAGGAGTATTGATCTTGCATCTGGTGTTACGATTATCCGATTGGATATTAAAGGTGGTCCGATATTACGTTGTTTTTGTTTTGGTTTTCAATTTATTAAATATTGCGTACAATCTATAAACCATTACAAATGACGTCAGCAGACTACAAATATAGACCCTCACAGGTAGCAAAACCAGTGCATTTGAACAAATAATAGGACTTACGTAATGATGTATAGTATGCAAAGGTACTATTTTATCAGGAACGATTCACTGACGACACAACGACAATATTAGGGTTATGATGACATCATAAAAGTAGCTGTTAAAGATACCATTAGACAACATGGTACACGATGCCAATCAATAATACATCAACGACATTTGTTTATGTTGTTAGAATAGAAAATAGTACATAGACAAAGCTAGCACAAAATGTAAAGATCAAACAAAATTAGTAATTGCTGATGAATGATTGGAAAATATTTTCAGCAATTCGTACATGTAGCACCTATCGACCAATTACATGGGGTGTATGTATCAATTTTTTTGTGGTTGTCAAACGTATTATTGTAGCTACATTTTGTATCAACCAATTCCTGGCGGAAAGCATAAAATAGTCCGATTTATAATTCCAGCATAATTGATATTGGATACAAATTGTAATATATTATTTACATAAAGATATCAGCAACTAAAACTATGATTTTCAATTACCATTTACAGGATTTTGTCCAGCACAAAGTAATATTAAAGATGGTGAAAGATGTAGTTCAGTCAGTTGTTTCCTCAGAAGATATTTAAAACGAAAAAATCTTCAAGTTACAATCAATACTCTTGTCTCGAAGGTAACCTTGACAATCAGGCTGATTTTGTTTTTATCAATGGGTTGTTTTATAATTCTTGCTTTGATTGTAATTGACATTCCGCAAGCATGAGTTAACTAAGCCTAAGTTTGTACGGATGCACATCGCAAAAACCAATTAAAATACATTATTTAGTTTTAGTTAATTTTTGGCTATGATGTGAGCCAATCATTAATCAATTATGCAAATACATTATCACAACAATGCAACGGTAAAATAAAGAAATATCTTCACACGTTTATCAACAATCATACCAATGAGACATACAATAAAAAAAAAATTTGTAATTTGTTTATTTTTCGAAGAACAGATTTATACATACATGATTCTATAAACACAATGTTTCAATGCACAGAAGTTACAATGTAAAAACAAGTTGATCTTCATACATAATGTTTTGTATTAACTTTTGAAATTCAAAGTTAGCAATGCATTTTAAGTTATACAAAGTAACATACATACATTTTTTATGTACAATAACATAAAATAAGAACAAATCTGATAAAACATGGACCTAATTCACAAACCCTGGGTAATATGACCATGGACCTAATTCACAAACCCCGGGTAATCTGACATGATACTTACACCTCACAGCTAGAAAAGTATATTTAGAATATAATCAAAGATATAGGAGTATATAACAGTGTATGCCACTGAGGTCACAAAATCAAAATAGAAAGTACTAACTTTACTTACGTTAAAAGCCAATCAATATAATTGTTACCTAATAAATACCAGTTACCATATCCTTCTTCTACACGTTCTATAAATTATCCCAGCATAAACTTGGTTTGTTTGTTCTTGGGTTCTGTTATATTTATGTTGTTTGTACATTCGTTACACATTTTTGTGTTCAAAACGATATCAGATGATGCTTGTGTTGTTAGTCGAACAGGAACTGCTGCTACCCTTCAGGAGCACATGAGTTCAGCTAGGCTTATATGGGGTTGCTGTTGCTAAATCTTTAGCTTTATGTGCAGTGGTTTGTGGACTTTTTAACAATTAATAAATGCATATGCTTCCTTAACTTATCGTTTCTGTTTACGCCATAGCTACCTTCGAACTGTTCTTACAAAGGAAATTATATTTAAAATGGTTGAGAACTAATTTTATTTGAAGCACACGATATACACGGTATCAATAGCGAAGCTACCACACATTTGAGAGGTCAAACGAACTTTACTTTTTATTTAATATATAAAAACGTGCTTTAAATTTCAGATTTTAATAAGAGACAACAGGGCAATTGGCGTAGAGGTAATTAAAAAAGGCAGACGGCTTCAGATATTTGCTAACAAAGAGGTCATATTGTCTGCTGGTGTCATCAATACACCCCAAATACTCATGTTGTCTGGTATAGGTCCAGCTCAGCATCTACGTAGATTCGGGGTGAGTAATAAATCTTTATCTACCAAAATCATTATGTTGTTAAGCAAACTTAATCTTTGGACTAACGTGTTCCCATTCTTGTTTGTGTACCTCGGATAAACATAACTTACTCGTTATGGAGTACCTTTAACATATGACGACAGATTGTTAAACTTTTCGTAATCACCATGCTATCCTTTACTCATTCGTGATTTATCAACAGAATGTAACACGACCGTTGCTATCAATAGAGCAGACAATACCGACAATTATGAAGCAGCTCTGTGCAACCCCCGTTATTGGTATGTTAGTTTTAATCAATCCTTATATTTCTGTATAGTGGTTTGTGGGCCATTGTTTTTTTCCTTCTTTTTGTCGTGGTATTGTCTGTCATTCTGCGTCATACGGCTTCTGATTACTCTTTTTTTATCTGCAAACGTTTCTTACATAAATAACTCAATCGTGAAATTCTTTAGTCTTAGAAAACATAATATATAGATTTATCCTGCACTTGTTCAGTGGAGCAGTAAAATTATAATTACTGGATAACGTTTTGTCATACATGATCACTGAACAAGATATAGTGTTTTCTGGTACCCGATACATGTTGAGCGATGGTAAGAAACGGTAACAGAATAAGCACCGGCCTTACAGGGAACACCATAAAACACGATGAAAAACGATGCTTTTTCTGTTTTTACACAATTTGATAGGTGTTTGGGGTATTTTTGCATTGCAGGATAAATATCATATATGTACTTTGACAGAAAAGTTCGCTTTTCTACTTGTTTCTGAATCTCGTGCAACTGAATGATATATTTTCCAACAATGTAGTACAGTGTATGTATAATATGATTGTTATTGTTGCAGATACCTGTGATTGCTGATTTACCTGTCGGTAACAATCTTCAAGATCAAGTTACGATCCCTCTTCATTATACCATTGACCAAAATATAACAATCACCTCAAAAACATTGAGAAATGCTGCTAACATTGCACAATGGCTCGTTTCTAAACAAGGTAAGAGATATAAATAAAAAGAAATATACTCAGTATTAATAATGTTCGTAGAGATTCTACATTGATGAATAAACTTTTTTCCGTCTTAAATGGAAATGCATGACTGTTGGTATATCATATTACTATTTTCAAATAATTCTATTCTTACTAGAATTTTTCAATAACTCGTAATCGGATTGGATATCGTCACTTATTCTACGTCATTCGAAAGGAATTTATAAATCAATATTTCCGTTTACTGGACTTCTTTTTTTGCAGCGTTACGGCGTAGGAATATGAAAAAATAATCCACCTAGAATTATTAGTATTTAACGTCGAAAACAAACACGATGTCCAAGAATAAGAATTATAAGCATTAAACACTGTGTTTTTAGGAAATTATGTATGCATAAACTCCGGCAGCTCACTCACAAACTTTACATAAAGTCCTTCGGACTTTATTCAGTTTGTGAGTGAGTAGCCGGAGTTTATACATAGATAATTTCCTAAAACAAACAGTGTTTAATCCTATAATAACGACGGAAACATGTTTGGCAGGACAGTGGTTATGATCATTTACCTTTAAGTCAAACATCTAATACCACGAACGTGTGCACTCTGATCCCCACCTCCCGTGGTCAGGTGTCACACACAATTACACATTATTAGTGCAGGGGATTCAAACAATTTATTACAGCACTCCATGGTGTACACCGTCATCAACAATTGGCTGAATGTGACTAGTAGCATCAATAACCTAAATCTAGCCTCTAGAGTAACACGACAGCTGCCACTAGTGGTACAGGAATTCTCAACCTACCGGAGCACCTAACTGCACCGCCATGTTTTGTTTGCTTTGGAGGGGGGGGGGGTCTTGTTTCGCAATTTTTAGTGTTTTGCGTAGTGTTTTGTTGAAGATTTTTGTCCTTTTTGGTGTGACTATTTTTGTTTACCTGTCTTTCGATTTATGGCAACTGGTAACTTTTTTGGCATGTTCAAACTTCTCAAATACTTTTATGGTAGTTACAATACCTCGAAATAATTGGTTAGACATGTTAGCTGCCCAACATAACCTAACTTGACCTATCTTATTATATTTAGATTAATTATGTGTTATATTTACAGGAATTTTGTCGAAATCTGGAATGGATGGAACTTTGTTTGTAAAAACGGCACCAGCTGTTACAACGCCGCCTGATTATCCAGACATCTGGATAGTCAGCTTTAGCTATGCATCAGATAAAGCCATGGTAACACATGGACTTAAATATAATTATAGACCCGATGTATGTTTTAGACTTTATTTTTTAGATATGATGTATGTTTCCTTTAAAGCACACGTGTTAATACATTCATGATTAGTCAAACCGATATTAATATGCTATGGTAACGTCAACGCGTATTATCGTAATTATATCTTTTCATGTAATGGTATTACTCTATTTTGTTTAACTGGTCGGGCGGAGTTGACCTTTAAATTTACATGAGAGCCCATTCGATTTTATTTTGTGTATGTACAGGGCAGTTCCCGTTATGGACATTATTGAACTGTATTCAGCAGTGTCACCGAAATCAATTCATACAAAAGGAATAGAACGCACAAGGGTGTAATTTAAATACACAGATTGGATCATACACGCACGATTGAATATAGCTGTATAAATGAAATTGATCAGGTAACCTGACCCTCCTAAATACATGGACTTTCCTGTAATCAGTCAACCCGTGTTAAGCCACGCCCAACCAGTTGAAAAAAATAAGAGTAATAGATACTTTTAAGCACGTTGATGATTACAAGTATGTAGTGGAGTATTAACTGATTGATTACTGTTTGTTGTTTAACATATATAGATCAATTCTTTAGTTATAATCATGACGAATTTATAGATACATAACACGCGTAAAAGATGTTCTGACAAGTGCCTATGGAGAAAATATTTTTTATTTCCTCAGGACAAAGATTATTCAATATATAATTTAAAAAACACACCTAAATACAACTGTAGCTCTTTATGTGCTTCTCAACTGTAAGTTTTATTGTACGTGCAAGAAGCTTGTCATTATCCATACAAGAGCACGGAGTACCAGGTACTATTTCTATGCCCTTAAGTTCCTCCTGATAATGGCGCAAAAAGACGTGTTACGACATTGTTATTTTTGTTTTCTCTTGAAGCGAATTTTATTGCAGAGGCAAAGCTCTTCGGATTATGAAACATTACATTGTATATACTACATAATTGGATAATGTATGATAAGCAAAACCCCAGTAATGTCATTAAGATTAATTGGCGGGGAATCCGGAGTATTCCGAAACACAATTACAACCTGTGATAGACACACTGTTTCCAGATAACAAAGATCAAACTACCATACGCGAGGACACCTTCTGTAAAATGAATTGAATACGAAAGCGATATTTAGAAGAAAAAAAACTTGTTATATTGCTTAAAAGAAAATCTCCATGTTCTTGAAAATACAAAACGGAAGTGGAAATACCGAGCAAACTCTAGATAATGATGTCCCCGATATGGAAACGACATGGCGATCAATTGCTATGAATCTCCGCCTTAAGGAAACATTGTAGAACACTGGTATAAATATTTGTTTTATTCACATTTTTTATGTGCATTTTCGCCGATGTTTGCATGCGCTAAGTAATACACTATCTGTTGACAGTGTTATAGTGATCATATTCCGATTGGTAACTTTGACATTCGCTGGAAAACTACAATGTTACACAATACCACACCGTCTGAATTCTGCTTCAAATCATGATCGTAACCCAGAAATTTACATTGTCCTAACATTGTCAGACGGCTGAGATCAAAATTATACTACACGTCTACGTTTTCTTTTTAACAACATCCCGCCACCCAAAAATTTTTTTTCATCTTATTGTATGAATAACTTATGGGAACACTATTTTACAGGTAATTGACAACCAGGTTAGAAATGCTGATATTTCTGGGTTTAATTTGTTTCCATTAATTATCCGTCCGGAGAGCACAGGGACCGTCCGCTTAAGTACAACAGACCCTCGACGTCCACCAATCATTAGACCTAATCACTTCGCTAGTATTAATGATGTCAACACTCTTATTAGAGGTATGTATGTGGTTGTTTCCAGTGAGTTACTTACAATAAGTAAGTGTTACAGTATGCCATGTTACTTAATATGATACTGTCATGGCTATGTACTAGTCATTTTAGGTATCTAAACACTAAGTACGGTAATATTCTGGACAGTGCCCCGCTGTTCATGCAAAAGCTACTCAAACAAGGCTACGTTGTTCTTAGGTTGAGGTCATCACTACAAAAAATCGACGGTCGTCGTCACAATTTGGTTGACAGCTACGAAGTATCCATATTTCAAATGACAATGGACCTTTTACATAGATGTTTTCTTTCCTCGTTCACTGCCACAAATTTTATCGGACTTGACTGTATATATGAGTAATACAGGGGATCTTGTGAGATCTGTTTACCCTTCGCGAGCACCTGAGTTCACCCCTGGTTTTTGGTGGGGTCCGTGTTGCTTATTATTTTAGCTTTTTGTGTCGTCCTATTATGTGTCTTTAAAAGAAAAAAGTTCCGTTCGCTTTTATATTTTTTTTAATTTTTATTTACATGTAATGACATAAATAAAATTGGTAATTAACGTTTCATATATATAAGGATTATTTTGAGACCACATTTGGTTGGTTTAAGTTGTATGTTAATCATTTATAGACGTCATGATGAATTACCTATACATACTAAAATTCTAGGGAGGGCGTTGCTGTTTTCAGAGTAGACGACAGAACGTAGACTAATCATCGAAGTTTCAGAACATATATAGAGTTGGAAAGGTTAAACTTCAGACAAAATAGTCAGTTAGACTCGAGATAACAGAATCCAGTAGAAAATCTTAAAGAAATTAGTGTATTTACACATATACCTGAGAAAAAAACTGTAGCAATTGTCCAGCTTTATTATGGTGAGAACAAGTTAATTGTCAATGAGATATTAATGATGTCTGCTCTGTGTATTATTATATGAGGATGCATATAAACAAAGCATCAACATGTTGTAGGAATTAGAGTTATTCAAGAACTTGTTGCCACCAGAAGTTTTAGCGCGCTCAATCCAAGACTCCTCCGCAGAGACTTCGGAACAATCTGTAACCAATATTCATTTGATACTAACGAATATTGGTTTTGTATGGCGCGCCACTTCAGTCAGCATACATACCATGCTTGCTGTACAAACAGAATGGGAGCCGAAACTGATCCAACTGCAGTTGTTGATCCAGAATTGAGGTAAATAATACAGCTGTTTATTACGTGTTTATAATTCATTACGAGTGCAATGATTCGGGGTAATATGATAGTTATGTCATCCGTGGAGAGATTCGGGGGAATATGGTAGTTATTTCACGAGTGGAAAGACTATGGGTTAATATAACAGTTATTTCAGACTCTGGGTGAATATAACAGTTAATGTTTGAGTGGAGAGATTCTGTGTTAATATGAGTCATTTCATGAATGGATCGATTCGAGATAATATGATAGTTATTGAATGAGTGCAGAGGCTCGGGTTAATATGGTAATTTCATACGTGGAGACTCGGGTTAATATGTTAATAACTTCCTGAATAGAGAGCCTTTATGTAATATAGAGCATATATACTATAACTATTTAATTAAAAAAAAACAATTATTATGTTTTATGATATAATAATTCATGAATGCGGAAAATCTAGACATCATGGTAATTAAATATTTTTGTCACACGACGTTAATTCCAAGCCGTCGTTTTATTATGAGATTAATAGGTTCTTACACGAGTCCCTATTGAAAATCTGGGATTTCTTCCACGAGTGTGAGAAATCCGTCTTTTCACGAGTGGAGCGTAGCGGAACTAGTGGAAAGACGCTGAATTTATCTCACGAGTGGAAGAAATCTCAGATCTTCAATAAGGACGAGTGCAAGTACCTGCTTCTTCCGTTTCAACTTAAAAACAAAGCATGTCGATTTCATTCATTCATTCGCATGTCAATGTCATGTTTACTACACAAAATATTACAACGCCACGTGCAATGCAGTAAATACACACTTATTTAAAACCGCATTAAATCTATTAGGGGAAATCAGTTAAAATTCAGGTAAAATTGATATAAAATTGAAGCTTTTTTAGATCTACAATTTATATTACTACAGCAGTCGTAGAATTGATTACTGATTATACTCGGCCGATTTGATTGGCTGACAATGCCATGTAAGACAGAGTCACGCGCAGCTGTCTTTATGGCTTGTCTTACATAGAAAACCAAACAAAACGAAAGAAACAACAGTGAACAATATATCATGTTAAAACAATCTGCATAAAGACGGTATATTACTATACAAAATTGAACATCGGGCAACTACGAGGACAAAACCGGAAGTAAGCACAATGGGAAATCTGATTGTCTATCATGGCGCTGTTTAAAATTCTTTTCTATATAATTGAGAAACATACATCTGGATAAATTAAACGTTTGTCTTTGGGAAAACATGGGTGTTATTATCTTCTAATGATCACTACATTTAGAAATAATCTTAATATCAGATACAGCCTATTGAGTAGATTTTCCCGTTGTTGTTTTTTTTTATTCGTGGTGAGAAAACAGTGGTGGTCAGCAATTCCAGCAATATCAACAACAGTAAAGAACGGGAGAAGCGTATCTGTCAGTTTTATGTTTCACTCTATATATTATCTGAGAATGATTTCATAAAGGATCTCTCTAAATATATTTTTTATTAAAGGGGCATTATCTGCCAAATCGTAAATTTTTGTTACCCATAAAAACTATCAGATATGATTGATGCCTTAATAAAACGTGTTTCTGTAACTTATAAATGTTATGAAATGTACGCGCATCGGTGAAAAAACGTGCAACTGCTCGTGTTTTGAGATCGATCAAGAAATGGACGCCATCTTATTATTTATCGACATTGTTTACGGAGTTTGTCAAATCGTCATTAAATCAGTACAACAATGCACTTATTTCTTATTTTTCGTGAATCGGTGTTAATTACGGACAAAGAACCATGCAAGTTAATAAGCGACAAAAAACAAATTATTCGTTTTTACCTGTCACTAGTAAGGTCAATTGCATACGGAAAAAGCGAGGTCAAATTATTTGTTTGCAAGCAAATAAGTAATCGATGGTAATTTTCGTTCTCAAAAGGCGGAAAGTGGTTCGATAAGCTGTTTAATGTGAAATACTTACCTTTATTTCATCATTTTAAAGCTATTTACCAATTTCCAAAGAATATAATTTTGATTGTCAAAATCGTAGCTAATGCCCCATTAAGTAATCACTAATACACAAGAAATTGACATTATCAGTTTGTTTATGGTTGTCGTTTATTGTGTTTAACGCCACTTTCAACAATATTTCAGTTATATCGTGGCTGTCAGTTTCTTTTTTTTGTGGTAGAGAAAACCGGATTACTCGGGGAAGGAAGCTACTGAACCAAGGATTCCTATTGTTTAAGCTGACGTCATCGCTTGACTTGGTTAACTGTTTGGGAACGTTAAGTTTGTGTCACAAATGATCACGGAAATGTCTCATTTGTCGTGATCAATTTGTAATTATGCCCAAATAAATATGTAAGATAATTATTATGTATTGAAGCAATATATAATTATTATTTACAATAGCGCACTATCTAATTAAAATTACTCTAAGAGCTTGCATTTGTTTACCCCTTCTCTTTGTATTACAGAGTGAAAGGTGTACAGAACCTGCGAATAGTTGATGCATCTGTTATGAGAAATCAAATTGCCGGCGACCCTCACGCTCCAGCTATTATGATAGCAGAGAAAGCAGCTGATATTATTCGGAGGATTGATACAGTCGGAAAATGGCGGCGTCAAACAGCAAATCTATTTGTGTGATGTCACCTTATGATATCTTTTTAATAAAATACAAAAATTGTAAATAATATATTCCATATCCCTTTTTATATTTAAATAAGGTTATCATTCTTAGTTTTGACAAAGAAATTAAAATAAAAGATCTTGATACGGGAAATCATGGTTTACAAACCTAGAGTTATCTTTTGTGTAGAGGTGAGGGTTTGGGTTATGGTATCTAATGCCACTTTCAACAATAGTTAAGTTATGTCATGCCGGTAAGTTTTACTGGTGGAGGAATCCGGAGGAACATGGAAGAAAACCATCGACCTGCCGCAAGTCACTGACAAACTTGATCTTATGTTTCTATAGAGTCCATTGAGAAAAATATAGTATACAATTATGGACTTTTTACGAGGTCAATATGTTATATATGGACCTGTTAGGATTATATTGACCGAAGACGAAGTCTGTGGTCAATATAATCCTAACAGGTCCATATATAACATATTGACAGAGTAAAAAGTCCTCAATTTTTATCCCCCGACGCTTCGTCGAAGGGGACTATAGAAATGTGTGTCGTCCGTCCGTCCGTCCGTCCGTGTGTTTGGTTTCCAGATGATAACTTAGGAACAAATAGTCAGGTTGAAACTAGGTTTGGTATGTAAGTGTATCGCATGAGTATCTAGGTCAAGTTCGATAGCGATCATTTTTCGACAAATCTTACCAGTGTTACATCCCTTTATACTTCGTCCGTGTGTCCCGAATTGGTTTCCAGATGATAACTTGTGAATGAAAAGTCAGATTGAAGCTAGGTGTGGCATGTAAGTGTATCTCATGAATATCTAGGTCAAGTTCGATAGTGATCATTTTTCGACAAATCTTACCAGAGTTACATCCCTTTTTATACTTCGTCCGCGTGTCCCGAATTCGTTTCCAGACGATAACTTGTGAATGAAGTCAGATTGAAGCTAGGTTTGGTATGTAAGTGTATCTCATTAATATCTAGGTCAAGTTCGAAAGCGATCAGTTTTCGACAAATCTTACCAGAGTTACATCCCTTTTTATACTTCAAAATTGCTAATTTTTTGGTTTCCAAATTATAACTTGTGAACAAAAAGTCAGATTGAAACTAGGTTTGGTATGCAAGTGTATCTCATGAATATATAGGTCAAGTTTGATAATGATGATTTTTCGACAAATCTAACCAGAGTTACTCCCCTTTTTTACTTTAAAATGGTCCTTGGGTGGTCCCCTTTCAGAATTATTTAAGTCAGGTGAGTGATACAGACTCACCTGAACCTCTAGTTTACAGTAGTTTCAAAGTTTAATCTTACCATATAACCTTGGCGTCGGGGGACCAGTGGCCAACGGCCTTTTATTATATTACATATGTAATGTATTACTCGTGTCATTGAAAATAAAATATTAACATAAAATATTTTTTCCACTGTGAAGAAACCAGACGTCTTGTTTCTATTTTTAAAAAATATTGACGCTATGTTTCTATTTTTAGTAACATAGTCAATATGCTTAGCATATCTGATGCATGTTTCTAAATTTAGAAACATGCCTGAAATATGATTCTGAGATAGAAAAATATGCAATATATTCAGAGTACCACTGGACAGTCTCAGCCAATGAAAATAAAGGAAAATACAGACATATGTAATATTACACAATAGCAATGGATACAATTTTGTTCCCAACATAAAACAAAACGGAAATGTATAACACATTTATTTAAGTCAGCATATCGTCTAGTACAAGATGTTGCATTATAATGTGGATTAACTAGATTAAGAAAAGGTAGAAGATACCAAAGAGGTAATCAGAATTCGTAATTCGGAGGACAGACATTACAATGGCCTAACGAAAATGATCTACAACACGTTACACATAAAATTAAACATCGAGCAACACGAGATCAATTGAATGCCGGGAGTGAACTCGTGTGCTCCGGAATGGTAGACAGTTCCTGTTCAACATGATGCACCCGTCGTGTTACTCGTGTTACAAACCCAGCGGTAAGTCATGAATGGGGAAAGGACCGAATTATAATGACGACATATTGAACATATCCGTGGTCGTTTGTTACACAGATATTCCGTCATGATGAACGGTCATAAAACCTACAACCAACTATCAAGTATACGCTTGTAATTTTGTGAATTATCTGTTTTTACTGGTTACAAATGGATGTAAAAATCTGAGGGTTAACTATAATGTTATTGATATTGTAATTCAATGACGTCAGAAAACATCACTGATTACTCATTCGATTTTGTTTTGTTCGGTATTAATTAGCTAAAATCTGTAACAGGTAAATGTATTTTTATATAATTCATAGTACCTAAATAATGTGGTTGTTATTGAAACTAAGCCCCCCCCCCATCCCCCTCCCCCTCAGTCCTAGGTGACCATACTAGATTTTAACACACAAATGTATGACCGCTCACTTTCCTGGCTTAACTGACACAGGCTCTTCAATACAACAGGCGAGGATTAGCTATTTACATGCACCCACACCTTCAGCTTTAGCAACATGATGCGGCCATGCAACTGCTTTCCACATGTGAGTAAAATTTCAATGCTGGCACATAGCTGTTACCATAAATAAAACTTTAATCTTGAACATTATACACAATATATTCAATCCTCTTGACAGAGAACTGGTCATATGTATAATATGAGTTCTATTAAAATTAGCCGATGTCAGCAACTGTTATCTAAATATTAGATAGTATACAATGACACCTTTAGTGAAACGTTAATGGTCGTGTTGATATTTTCCGGAAAAAAAAACAGTTTTTAAAGATAACATATGGTGACGTTGTAAAAAGTCTGAATACAAACTGCAAGCTCGAGCGAAACGTATGAGTTGTGAAGTATAAACTCATACTTACCACGGAATCAACAAACTAGAAATCATACGTTCAGAAAACATATCACCACATGTACAAAAACCACACATTTCATGAATCAACTCAACCATTCCAATTTTAATGTACCTCCTACCAGGCATGGGGTAATGCATTGCAATGCATTACATTTTTCTCAAGTAATTGCATGTAATGTGTAATGCACCATTTTTGCATTACAAGTAATTGTAATTTAATGCATTTCTTTTATGAAAATTTGTGTAATTCACTGCATTACAATGCATTACTTTGGTATTTATCTATAAATAACCAGTACTTTTATTTCATATTTTTATAGTAGCAATGGAAAGGAATTTCTGAATTTTCCCTTAAAAAAGAAGTGTTGCATCTTATAGCATGTATAATGGTCTTATGCACTGAGACTTAGTAAAGTGACAAAGTACACTTGTAAATAATAATAATAGTAATAATGATTATAATAATAAGTGACAATATATATTAAATAAGGGTAATAACAAAATTACCGAACACAGAGCAATCTTCCAAAGGGAAATTCAAAACTCATAAATCAATAAACAGACAAAATCAGTCAACAACCGGGAAACTGGAAAACCACAATGGTCCTGACTTGGTACAGGCATTTCTAAAGAAATGGTGGATTGAATCAGATTTTACGGCGCCAACCTCTCGCTTCCATTACGGTTCAAAGGTTCTCGTTGTCACTAAAACAGCATTTACAACAATACTGGAAAAAACAGGCAAAATAGCAGTCAAACAGTACCAAACTCAGTATCTAATATATCTCGTGAACCATCACCATCAACTATGAGTCCTTTGAAGTATTTTAATTACGACAGTAAATGTCAAAAGCATTTTTACGTCACACATTCACAAAAAATATTTTTGACAATAATTGACATTTGAGAATTAAAATAATTGTAAATCAGTTCTTTTCACTTTGTTAATCTTTGACCAGTGACCATAATCTTGTATGTGATATATACTAGAAAGCCTTGCCTGAGGTTAATATTCATAAAGGCCTTAAAATTTTTGATTTGTGAAAATAGTTCATTGTTTAACTGAAACTCATTCATTCTAACTAGCCATGTGACATGTCTAACTCACTGGATCATTTTGATATTCCAAAGGATATCAGTGATAGAAACACAAATTTTAAGGCAACATGCAAACATTGCTTTTCTGTACTTTGTATTGACTTATTTTGTAAATGTATTGGAAATTGATGTTTAAACACTGAGAGATTGGTGGGCAACATGCACATACGTTATACATATGAAGGCTGTTTTACCCCATTACCATACATATGTATGGACATAGTTCCATTTAATAGGACATACATGAAAGAAAACACGGATGTAGCATTGATCGACATCTAGCAATGAATTCTGCTTAAACCGGTGCTAGGGACCGCCCTGTACTATGAGGTATGAGAAATTCCTCATTGTTGAAGGCCTCATGGTGACTTCAAGTTGAAGAACAATAAAAGCGTTGTTCCATTGCATTGCCTTTGTTTACCACATATTAATTGGGATCTTGTCTCATGTACATTTACTCCATATCCCATCATTTGTCATACATATTTATGCAAACTCTAAACTGTACAACATGTATTGTATTCGTTATGTCTCTTCAGTTCCAAGGTGGTCTTTTATATACTTGGTGGGCTTGAATGTTGGCTACTAGTGTAAATTTATTAATCCAATGCTGATCATATACTGTGAATAGGGCCATCTCCAACAAATTGCTCATTATTGAAGGTCTCGCAGTGACTTCAAGCAGAATAATAACAAAAGGGTTCCACACTTGTAATGTTTATTTTTCCTTCCATTTACTCCATTAATATGTGTTGCCCATCAAGTTTTATATTATCTAGCTTAATACAATGTATGTATGTCTCTCCATCCGACTGACCACCAAACTGTACATGTATTACTGAACAGTTGGGATTGTGCTTAAGAATACAATAATTTGTGGCTTGGGCTTCCCATCAAAACCAAATTTCTTGTACCAGAATAACGGATTTGATATATAAACTCCTCTTTTTTCTTTTGTAAAAGGCTGTCAATGCTTCCTGTTACTAGTGTGTAATAACTGTTTGCACGATATAGCTGAAATATTGCTAAAGTTAGCGCTAAACACCAATCAATCGATGTATTTACTAGTGCATTGGTATGGACTTTTTGTGTTGTATTTCTTTTTATTTGGGTTTGTTTTTCATTGTGAGCCTTTCCTGTCATCCCCTTTGCAAATTAGGTCTTGATAAATTCATGAGTAATATGCAAAGTATCTTTTATAATATATTTATTCATTTCATAATTTAATTGTTGCAAATGATAATAACAATAACATACAAGAACCAATTAGAATCAACTACATTCAACTTAGAATATAAATAAATTTCATATTATTAAAGTGTCACATACAGATATATACACATAAAAGTACAATAAAAAGCCCTAAATTATGATTTATGTCTATGAGGCACTGTTTTAAAAATATAAATCTTCATATTTATATACAATAAAAACAAATTACTAACAAAATTCTTTAAAATCGCAAAAAGATTAAAAATAATTTTAACCAGCTTAAATTTTTAGCAGTCTTGGACATCAGTTAAAGAACTGTACTTTAAAGCAGTGATGTGTGTACGTCCCTGTTTAAACACACTTAACTTCATAAAAATCATTCGTTTTCAAAAAATATTTTCAACTGAAAACAATTTTACTGTCATAAAGTTTCTGGTGACTACAGTCCAACGTGTTGTAATAATCATAACTCATTGGTTAGATTGTAGCGTCTAATTAGCTCAAAGTATGAAAGAATACTGATTATGACGTTCGTGGCTACCTGTTTGTTTTCAACTCAATACAAAATGGCGATCGGTTTAGTTTAAACATATTTTATTTGCATAAAAGTTGCAAATGGGATTGGACACAAGTTATAACAACATTAGTGAAGTCCTTTCCCTTTTACAAAAATATAAACAAAAATGATTACACATAATGGCGATAATTATATAAATAAATTTTACATGATATATTTAGACGATAATAATAATTTAAGTATAAAGAAGAATAAGGTGAAATAATATGTTCAATACAGTGGAATAAAGAAGAAGAAGGAGTTCAAACAAACAAAAAACAACATTGACTGGAGTGAGTATGCTAGTCCATTAGTTGTTATGGGTCATTGAACTTCCGGTGACGTCATGAAAAAGCTACCTATATCAAGAAGTCTTAGAATAACATCCAATTTTGCAACTCACCTCAAGGTAAGCATATAATTTAAATAAGATAAGGCCACAAGTTAATTTATAGATTATCATCCGCCAGTTTTAAGGAAGGGGGTGCGAGTGGGAGGATTTTATTTTTTATTTTTTTAATAATTTTTGCTAAAATCCCTAGGAATTTGAGTAATTTTTCCAAATACAAAATAAAAAATAATTTTGACTCCAAAAAACTGGGGCGGGTGGGGATGATTATCTATCAAAACACATGTCCTAACGATGAATATTTAAAAAAAATGTTCTTTCGTTTTGATTTTATTTTATTAAAAACGAATTGAATAAATGTGAATTAATTTAAGAACAAGTGCATATATATGTATAATATCTTCATCTAAAATAAAAGTGAAACTACATGTATATAAATATTTCTGACATATGGTGAATACAATTTTTGACATTTGAATTGTTTATTACCAAGTAAACATCTGGAGAAGAAAGAAATAACAAAAACAAAAAATTGATAGTGTCAAAATCATAGACTAATTATATGCAAACTTCCGGTGGCGCCATATTGACGTTCATCAAATTTAGCTCTGTAAAATCTATGATTATCAGGTGTTTGCAACCCTCACACTCATTTCTTATTTTGATTTACATATCATTTCTCATTGATACTTTGTACTCTACAGCTTAATATGACCAGTCTAGTGCTTTTTGCTGTTGGGTCTTCCCTCTTCACCCTCAGATAAACTTTTTGTTTACATTTTGTACTTCCGGTTTATTACTTCCGCCAAACACGATGAAGTTTTGCTGGACCTTTGAAGTACTTTGCATAGCTTTGATTTGGAAAGGGATGATAAAGACAGATGTCATTGAAAATAAAATAAGGTTAGTGAAGCCAACACATGTTACACACTGTACTATGTTCATAACATCCATGAAAGAAAACCTTGGGAAAGCAAAAGGCCCTGTAACAAGAGACAAAACAACCCTGCTATACTTATGTAGCCTCCTCTTAGCAGAAACCATTGAGCCTAACCCGGGACCTAGAGAACCTAAGTTCCCATGTGGCCACTGTGATAAGGCAGTGAAATGGAGCACACCAGGAGTTTGTTGTGATACCTGCAACATATGGTACCATCAAGAATGTCTATGTATGAATGACAACATTTACCATGCACTCAAGAACGTAAGTTGGGAATGTATACAGTGCGGATTACCAAACTTTGCTACGTCACTGTTTGATACAACGCTTTTTGAGACCTCAAATTATTATGAGTCCCTCATCCATGAGTCAAGAACCGACCACACTGACAGAGATATCAGCTTCAATACACCGCAAGCCACATCATCACCAAACAGAATCACCAATAGCAAGAACACTAAAACAACAAGACTATCCCTATCAACCAGTTCACCAGATTCAAATCTTCTCGTTACATCAGATGAGAACTACTTGCACCATCCAAACTTCACAAACACAGATCATCAGATAATACAGAAGAGTAACCACCAGAGAGATGACCTTCCACTCAAAGTTTTAGTACTCAACTGTCAATCAATTGTAGACAAGCGCCCACAACTTGAAAACATAATAGAATCAACAGGGGCCGATGTAATAATAGGTAATGAATCATGGCTAAAGGACCACCACTTATCTACGGCTATGTTTCCTTCGGACTATAGAGTATTTCGTAAGGACCGAAAATCACGCCGAGGAGGAGGCGTATTTACATTAGTATCCAACAGATATGAATGTACGGAGCCAGAGGAACTAAAAACAAATGACCAGTGCGAACTTATTTGGACACGAATTAAGATCACAGGCACAAACGATCTATATATTGGATCATTGGACCACCCGACATAGATGACACTGAATACATTGCTAATCTCTACACCACCTTGTCTAGAATACCGCAGGGAGCACGCATTTGGCTCGGGGGAGACTTTAATTTGGGAGACATAAATTGGGAAGATGAAAGTATTAAACAGCATGCAGCAAAACCAGGGTTATCGCAACAATTACTTGACACCAGTAAAGATCATTTTCTCACGCAAGTGGTTATGGAACCAACAAGAATCACAGAGACTTGCGAAAACACATTAGACTTGTTTTTCACCAACAACAACACACTAGTAAACAGAGTCAAAGTAATACCTGGGATCTCAGACCATGAGGCAGTACTCATAGAATCCAGCCTGAGGCCAATGAAAACCAAAATTCCAGCTAGAGAAGT
Organism: Gigantidas platifrons; assembly: GCA_002080005.1. Classification (NCBI taxonomy): domain Eukaryota; kingdom Metazoa; phylum Mollusca; class Bivalvia; order Mytilida; family Modiolidae; genus Gigantidas; species Gigantidas platifrons. The sequence goes on from MJUT01010094.1 coordinate 656,661, forward strand.
CTACCAATACAACAAATCAGACTTTACCAGCCTAAAAAATGGACTCAAAGATATGGAAAAGGAACTGATAGAACTGAAAGAAACTAATCAACCTGTCGAAAAAATCTGGACATCTTTCAAAACAACATTCCTGAAACTCATGGAAAAACACATACCGAAACGGACAATCAGAGGCAATAAGACCCGTAAACCCTGGATAGATAGAAAAGTGAAGACAAGCATACGAAGGAGGAACAAACTATACAGTAGAATGAAAAAGACCAAAAATGCAGCAGACATCAGAAAATACAAAGAGAGTAAGCGAAAGGTACAGAAAGCAGAACGTAACTCATATTGGAACTACATCAACAACATCATTGAAGTAGGAGATGACCAGAATGGACCACCGAACAAACAGAAGCGTTTCTGGAATTACATCAAGTCACTTAAGAAGGATAACACCGGAATAGCCCCACTGAAGGACAATGGTAGATTATTTAACACCGCAAAGGACAAAGCTAACATCTTGAACAGACAATACCAATCAGTATTTACTAAAGAAGACAGCCAGACTGTACCTAAACCCACAGGACAACAATACCCACAAATGTCCGATATTACAATCACTACAGAAGGTGTCTATAAACTACTGCAGAAGTGCAACCCCTGCAAAGCTTATGGACCTGACAAAATACCAGCAAGAATGCTTAAATAATGTGCCTTAGAACTAGCACGACTACTATGTACCATTTATGAAGTCAGCCTTACATCCGGCACAGTACCGAAAGACTGGAACCACGCAAACGTCACAGCAATATTTAAGAAGGGAAGTAGATATGATGCAAGCAACTATAGACCAGTATCGCTTACATGTCTGTGTTGTAAATTTCTCGAACACATCATCGTCAGCAACACACTGAAACATCTAGACACCTACAAGATACTAACCGATTGCCAGCACGGTTTTAGGGCAAGACGAAGCTGTGAAACACAACTGATTACATTATGTCACGAACTCGCAACAGCACTAGATAAAGGACAACAGACAGATATGATAATACTTGATTTTCCAAAGCCTTCGACCGTGTACCACACAAACGTCTACTCAACAAGTTACATCACTATGGAGTAAGAGGTCAAACACACCAATGGATAGAGTCATTTTTATCAAACCGTACCCAACAAGTCATCATTGAGGGAGAATCATCCGAAACAGTACCTGTAATCAGTGGAGTCCCACAGGGGACAGTACTAGGCCCTTTATTATTCCTTCTTTTTATAAACGACCTTCCGGACAACATAACATCTAAAACCAGACTCTTCGCAGATGACTGCATAGTATACAGGACAATACTAACTACTACAGACACAGAAATCCTACAGGATGACATCTACAAACTAGCAGAATGGGAAAGAACTTGGGGAATGAACTTCCACCCGCAGAAGTGTAGCGTACTAACTGCAACAAGATCACGCTCTCCAATCCATTATCCATACACACTCAAGGGACTAGTACTCGAAAGATCACAGAGCACCAAATACCTAGGCGTTGACATCCAATCCGACCTATCATGGATACACCACATTGATAGAATTACGAAGAAATCCAATAACATGCTGGGATTCTTAAGACGCAGCCTGAGAACATCAAACCAGGAGACCAAAACGAATGCATATGTCGCGATGGTACGATCCAACCTTGATTATTGTGCAACAGTATGGAACCCACATCAAAAAGACCAAGTGAGGAAAGTTGAAATGGTACAACGCCGTGCAGCCCGTTATGCCACCAACCGCTACAGAAACACCAGTAGTGTGGGCAGCATGCTAGATGAATTAGGATGGGAAACTTTAGAGAGCCGTAGAAAGAAACTGCAACTGACCATGATCTACAAAGTTGTCAACGATCTTGTAGACATACCTTGCCACCAATACCTAACACCGATGACAACCAGAACCAGATCAACACATACCAAGAAGTACCGACAGTATTCCACGAAGACAAACAGCCTAAAGTACAGTTTCTTCCCTAGAACAGTTCCAGTCTGGAACTGTTTACCAGCTTCAGTCGCTGAGGCCCCCTCTTTTGTATCCTTCAAGAGGGAGCTCTCCACAATTTCTATCTAACTTTACTTCTTCCATTTCCCCAGTAAGTCAAATGACGGGCTAGAGCTGTGCCGGCAGGGATTCAGTCCCTGGTACCGCCACGGAAGCCGGATTGGTCTAGACCAGATGATTGGAAAGTAAATGGAATCTCTTTTTTCTTTATTTTCTTTTCTCACTTTACTAACTTTTACAGTCTATTTAACTATACGTTACTATCGCTATGCTTTATTATTTGGTTATTCTTCAAAAACATTTCTTGCGCCCACCGGAAGCGTTGAGTATTGGTCAAGTGTGACAGTTCAACGTACCATGTAGATGTAGATATATATATATAATTAGTTTATTTTGCAATCAATTCCATTCACACCCTTTTAATTTATTGTGGGTTATGAAAACAAACCTTACAACAGATCAATAGGGATTTAAATATAAAAAGAAATAATTTACTCATATTTTACACAAATTAAATTGATGCTAAAGTAATAACATGAAATGATTAATATAAATATTTTTAAGATAGGTATAGGTAAGAGAAGTATACTTGGAACCAAAAGAAAATCAAAATTAAATAACTTTATAAAACAAAGTGGACCTACAAAATATAATGTGAAAGATCCAAAGCAAAAGGAAGTAACAGAAGCATTGATTCAATATATTGCTGGAGATTTGCTCCCCTTTTCAACAGTTGAAAGTGTTAACTTCAAAAACTTTGTGGAAAAATTAGACAGTAGATTCCAAATCTTTATTGAGACCATCTTTATTGAATTCCAAATGATGTAAAAATTTTCTGTTTTTCTGCAATATAAAATTATGTTTGAACATTGTTTTATTTAACACAAATGTAATTGTAATGTAATGCATTACATTGGTAAAGTAATTGTAATATAATGCATTACTTTGGCAAATACATGTAATTGTAATTGTAATTTAATGCATGGTTTAGTCAATGTAATTGTAATATAATGCATTACATTCCAACGTAATTCGCCCCATGCCTGCCTCCTACAAGTTTCTATTTTCTTGGATATATTATCATACACGAATCGAAACTACGTCATTATGATAAGTGGGAGTTTTTTGTAACTGGTGTACTATTCAATTTCAAATATTTTATTGAATCAATTGCACATATATAGTACAGAAGTTCAAATGGATTACACATCAGGCACAGCCTATGTAAGTGTTCTCCCACAATAAGAATGGACATCAGAATATATAGTAGTAATATTGAATATGCAAAAGAACACTTACATAGGCTGTGCCTGATGTGTAATCCCTTTGAATTTCTGTACTATATATGTGCAATTGATTCAATAAAATATTTGAAATTGTAACTGGTGTACTTACAGCATTATACTTATGTTATAGTAAAACGTCAAATGATGAAATTTTCGAGTACGTCAATTAAATTTATCCAGATGGTCGTTGGAGTAATTCAATATCCACATTTGAATGATGCTATTATGGAATATACTTTGTCACAGTATCATTGAGGCTGCTGGAATCTTGCATCATACAAATGGTAAGTTCACAATGGGGAAATATTAAAATCATCACTTTTGTCGTAAAGACAATTTGAAGACCCAAAAGATGTAATATGAAGTCATAATTCGAAGGACAGACAATGGAATGATCACACAAAAAAAGTAGAGGTAAGGTAAACAAAAATGTCCTTTTCATAACCATTATTAAGTCAATTGTTAGGTGTAGGTCAAGTGATGAAACATATAAAGGCATCTCTCTTGTTGTTCTGTGTAAATTCGTTCGTTCAACAACATTTTTACTTTATGTGTAAATTCGCATTATATCAGAACCAATCATGAGCACAAACGGAACACATATTAGAGCACCACCAGCATACCCTATCATAGCTGATGTTGTTCTGTTATCAGGAGCTGATATTCGTTTGTTTTTATAAGAAGATAGTGTCTTCATGTCTACCGCAATGTTGTTATGCACCTCTTCTAAATCGTCATGTAAAATTTTCAATAATTCATTTCTAGTAAGATTTGATAGATGTTTTCCACTCCATTTTCCACAAATACAACAGTTGGCTGTGTTGGTGCTCGATAAAGTATTAACTGTTGTGTTAATACTCCACTCTGACGTCTGTGTGTTATACTGGCTGCTTGTCCACTGTCTGGTTGAAGCAATATCAGTCACTGCAATTGAAAAAAAGAAAGAAATTATGATTACTCTCCAATTATTAAACATCTTTATTTTTGAAATGCATATTAGATATAGTAAGAATAGTTAATACAAGTGATATGACAACATATGTGATGTTCAGTTAACCGTTTGGATATTAAACTACCATCACTACTGAACGACAAATGGACTGTGTGTTACATAATGACCATTGACAGTCCTTTTGTAATCGTAATCAGCAAAAGTATGATGTGGAATAATGACATGCGTGATATAATTCAAAACAAGAACGGAATGATGTCATCTGAAGTGTAAGCCTTTTCGGTCACATTAATAACACCAGTTGTCCTGTTCTATTTGGCAACAGCGATTTAGGGAGTTAACCATCTAAAGATCATATACGCTCAGCACATGTTAAAAAACTTAAAGTTCATGAATGAGCACAACCATGCTAATTGTAATGTATCTCCTATTTTCTATTTTTATATCTTTCGTAACTGATATCGCATTGATATATTATCATACATGATTCTACACTACCTCATTACCATAAGTAGGAGTTTTGAACTTTTTTTGACGGTATTACACTTTGTATTAAAAACGTAGATATCACGGCGCGTTTCTGATAATACCGTCATCAGATACGCTCGTAACCAAAGATTGAAAATCCAAATAATGTAAAAATAATCTTTGAGAGCATGTAAACCAAAAGGTCTAACCAGTATTGCCAAAATCGGCTAAAGTATCATTATGCCTTAGGGAGAAGATCCTTGGTTTTGTTTAAGAAATAAATCATGGAAGCCAGAATGTGTTGGGAGTTTTAACATGGATTGGCGGATATTAGTATTTTATCCCGAGCCAGAAGTGAGGTAAAATTTACTAATATCCGCCAATCCATGTTAAAACTCAAAACACATTCTGGCTTCCATGATTTATTTCGATTCTGATATGTCTACGAGTACAAATCCGGTATTATACTTTGTTTGGAAGACGGTAATTTATATTTACGCTTGCAGAATATGTCGCACACAATTTATGTAACTCGAATAATACTGCGCCCTCTATTGGCATTATTCGAGTTACAGTTCATGCTGCCATGGAAAAGTCAGTCACATTCACCGGCGCATGTGCTAATGAGATTATACCGAATGGATAACTCGCTGGTTTGTTAACAAAGCGAAAGAAGGAGGTCATGTTAGAATACTAATTACATTATTTAAGAATTTCACATTTCATTAAAATATATATATATCGAATAAACCATATCAGTGCCGAAACACTACTGCGCTTATGATACCATTCGTGACTAATAGTCCACCAGTAGAGGTATCGACCCAGCGTTAGTAATAAAAACGTTGATATCGAATTTAGTGGGCACGGCGGGCTTCTGAAATACCCGTCATCTGGTATGCTCATGATCAAAAAAGCTATTAACAAGATATTAATTTTGTCATTTGTTTCTTTACCGACAATTATTTGGTTATTTGTTATGCTGTTAAAGGTACATGTGCTTTAGTGATCTATGACGCGAAAAAATGTCTACAATATAATTAGTGGAAGACACCGTGTACAATCGATTGTGGCATGGTAGGAATTCATCAAAACATTTTTTTTCATATTTTTGCCCGATATAGTATAATACAGCATTTGTAACAAACGAAATTTAACTCAAAATACAGATAATTCATTCCAAAAACATGATATTAAAACCGTGGAATCCGATGTTACTAAATACTGGAACCGTAAAATCCGGCGTTACATCGATGTTTCCTCTAATATCTCGATTATTGTCGAATTGTAAGCTAAGAGATCTTGCATAAATGTGAAGAGACCTCTAATTGACCAGATTATGCCTTTTAAAATATGAGTGACTACGATCATTTTCTAAATAATCATTCAAATCGATCGAACTGACAAAAAATTCACACACCTTTCCTAAATTTTCAGGAATGTTTAGGAAATTCGAGAAATTTAGGCTAATTATACTTATACAAATCAAAAAAAGTGTTATAATAGATCCGAATAGAAATACCATTTCCTTGGAAATCGTAAGTTAAGTTAATTTTAAATGCTAATTTCTTACTCGGCATAGAGGATTTTCCGGAAGTGAAATACTAAAAAAAAAACGTGGTGCCGGTGTTGCTTTTACCGTGGTGTCAGGCGTAAATACCGGGATACTGCGTTTTCGGTTGTACACGGTGAAAGATTTACTTCCAAACTGTGTCAGTTTACCGATTAATATGGGGGTTACATTATGTAAAATGTAACTAAACATATACCCTAACCTTCGCAACAGTTCATCAACATTGACTTTGTTAGAATTCTATTATACGGTATTGCAGTAATTTGAATGAATTAAATGTCTTACAGTGACTCGTAGTTTCTAACCCTGATGACAGATCTGTTGTTGTATCCATCTTGGTTGATGTTCCAGTACTATGGGTAGATGTTTCCTGATATTGCGTTGAAATGGCTGTCGATTTGTCTGTAGTTCTATCGTATGCCGTTGATATGTAAGTTGATTTATCTGTAGTTGTGTCGTATAGTGATGTAGCTGTTAGAGTGGTCTGTTGTTCAGTTGTATGTTCTGGCGTTGATAACGATAACGTTGTTTCTGTCGTTACCATGGCATCTGATGTTGTTTCAAGATTTACCAATGTAACGGGAATAGTTTCACCAGCTGAAGCATTAATAGGTGTGTATATATATTACTAATAATAAATGTGTGATATGCTATACTAATTAAACAAAATGATAGTATCATATTCATATAGAACAAAATGCATTTATATTGAATTTTGTATAATGTACAAAGCAAGTCTTACTGACGGAATACCAAGTAGAAATTGAAATTAATTATATCGTGTACAGAATTTAAATTATTCATATACATTTTCTTGTTCCACATTTATTCAATGTCGCCACAATAAAATTGATTTCCGATATTTTAAGGGAGAATGTTGTATTGTCAGGCTATCATTAGCACATGATATGGGTGTGCTGTTATTCTCATTAATGTACACATACTACTTTTGTTCGTACATTAAATATTGTTATCAAGCATTTTATCTCACATAACTTGACCATAATTGTCGTTTAACTACTGATTATTTGACTATATATATATCAAGTTGAACATGAATTACATCCATTCACAAGGGATGTATACTTGATAAAGTAATGTATCTGGCGCTATTAAGATTCGAAAAAGAGTAGCGCTACACGCGACACCAGTTGTGTTGCAGGATATACTTAACCGGATCTCCTGGGCTTAGACATTCTTATTTCAAATTATGATCAATAGTAATATACCAAAAACAGAAGAAGAAAAAAAACACAAGTAAAACAAAGCCAAAACAGAATAAAGATGACAACGTAAAGATTGTACGTACCGAAAAGTGATACATTAAGGAATGTCCGTGTCACTTGTCACCGGAGTAGTAATAAGAATAACACGATTGGTGAAGCGGGAACTGCTTACCCTTCTGGGGTAAATGATCATGTTGCTCGATATGTCATTTTATGTGTAGTATTTTGTGAATCAATGTGTGTCTTTTCCTTTTGGTCATTGTGTTGTCTGTATTTCGGTTTACGGTTTCTGATTACCCCTTTGGTATTGATTGATATTGTGCAATCTATTTTTCTCAATTGAATCGATAGAAACAGTCACATCTACACAAAAGTCAGATGTAGGCTTGTAAACCATGATTTCTGTGTTCAAACCTTTTATTTGAACGATTTTGTGAAAACTAAGTCTGATACCCTAATTTTAGTATAAAAACACAAATTCCTGTTCTTTGTCCGATACCCTACATGTACACATTAGTAAATTACACTAAAATCATTTTTCACCGTCACCATGGAAACACCATAGTAAAATAGAAATATACAACATAGATATTGAGGTAAACAACATATACAAGATTTATACAATACAAAATAATGAGGAGTTTTGTTCAAATTATGATCTGACTGTATGAGATAGTGTCCTTTCACTAAATAATTCTAGTTTTGGTGATATCATTAATGGCATCAATCCCATTGAGCTTAAAATAAAGGATACCACAGATACAGATAGGTATGCTTCATACCTTGACATACACCTCGAAATTGATAGTGAGGGGTGGCTAAGAACGAAACTTTACGACAAAAATGATGATTTCAATTTTCCCAATGTTAACTATCCATTCATGTGTAGCAACATTCCAGCAGCACCTGCATCGGGAGTATATCTCTCTCTGTAGATAGGATATTCCAGAGCTTGTGGTTCCTATCAGGATGTCCTTGGTAGAGGATTGCTGCTAACAAGGAAGATACTGAACCAAGGGTTCCTCTTAGTTAAGTTGAAGTCATCACTTCGAAAGTTTTACGATCGCCACCGTGACTTGATTGACCGTAATGGAATATCTGTCACAAATGACCACGGATATGTTCCACTTGGCGTACACACTTCCCGAGCCTTTCCTCATTCATGACTTATCATCGGGTTTGTAACTAGATTAACACGACGGGTATCACTAGTGGAGTAGGAACTGTCTACCCTTCCAGAGCACCTGAGTTCATCCCCGGTTTTTAGTGAGGTTCGTGTTACTCGATCTTTAGTTTTATATGTATGTTTTTTAGATCGTTGTTTGCCCTTTTGTGCTTTTTCTTTTGGCCATCGTGTTGTCTTGTCATCTTCGATATATGGATTCTCATTACCCCTTTTGTATCTTCAAACTCTTCGTACCAAAATGACATCACATTCATCAAATGTAGTACACAAAAAAATTGTCTACAATTTTATTATATATCTTACATTTACTAGCCGAGATGCTAATAGCAAAAATCAACCATTCATATTTCATACACCAGCTTTCAAAACGAATTCAATATATGTATTGATAACTACTAATCACTAAGAAGGTTAATGGAGCTATTTATTGTCAGGAATTTATTTTGATGTTTATAGTAATTTATTATTAACAATTCCAAGGATCCATAAATGTGTGAAATATTACTTAAATCTACTACAGACATCATAAACGATGTATGAGGGTTGGCCTTTTACTCACATGTGCAAAACACTTGCATGGCCACATCATTTCTGTAAGAAGGGAGGTTTGGCCGCATCATTTCAGTAAGAAGGGAGGTTTGGCCGCATCATTTCAGTAAGAAGGGAGGTTTGGCCACATCATTTCAGTAAGAAGGGAGGTTTGGCCGCATCATTTCAGTAAGAAGGGAGGTTTGGCCGAATCATTTCAGTCAGAATGGAGGTTTGGCCGCATCATTTTCAGTCAGAAGGGAAGTTTGGCCGCATCATTTCAATCAGAAGGGAGGTTTGGCCGCATCATTTCAGTCAGAAGGGAGGTTTGGCCCATAGATCTAGCGTAATCCCGTCACTTCTTATTAAAGTGCATGTATATCTAATAACGTCACAGCAATTGTTTACAAGAAGATTGAGTTAAAAAAAATAATAATATTGCAAATAAGATCGCATTATTTAATTGGTATCAAAGATATAAACTTTTAGTGGAAATCTAGCAGGCTAAAGCAGATCAAGTTTTTTACAGCTTTTAAAACATATGGTGGTGGTGTTAAGGGTTGTTCGTTTTTTTTTTATTCTTTTTTTTCTATTTCGGTTCTGTGTCAAATCATGTCTGCATTCTACATTTAATCAAACTAAATTTCTTGTCCTTCAGGCATGATGACATGATGACATGATGACATTAGTCGCTTTTGGATGTCCTGTATTAGCTTTGATTATACATGATGAAAGTTAAACAAAAAAACGCAACCGCTTCGGTGGTGTAATGGTTATCGTGTTCGCCTCGAGTGCGATAGATCGTGTCTATACGCGGACTGTAGTGTCAGTGAGATAGCACTATAAAAATCCAACTCAGCATATTGGTCTAGAATAAAGTGGATCTCATTGACAATTAACGTGTTTTCGCCATGATATAGCTGAAAAAACCGCTAAGTTGGCGTTAAACAACAATCACTCACTCCCTCCCCCCCTGCATCGTGCGCACTAAATTTGATATCCAAGTTTTTTTTTATTATTTCCTCTTACTACAAAAATGTTCTAGTAATTTCCATCCTTTAATAAACATTCAGTAACATATATATTGGAAACATATATATAAATGAAATAATGAATTCAAAGTGTTATTGTTATTGCTACTTACTAATATTATATACAGCAAGCCTGTTAGATCCGCCACAAAGGTCTGTTGTAAGAAGTGGACATGGTAAATTACACAGAGTGTTGTTTGGGAAAAAACGACTTTCGGCCCCAGCGTGCAATGCGAGGCCACAAGAACACCTGGCTGGACTCTGCAATAAAAATCAATGAAAAACATTCCGGGACATCATGATCAATCTATGATATATTTAAGTATGGTTCATCATCGTTGGCTTCTTGACTGGTTTGTTATGAAGTAAATTATATTATATACAATTGTGATTACACTTACAACAAAATAATGGATAGTAACATATTGCAAATACACAATTTCTACGAATAAAACAAACAAACTCACAACTCTGTATTGTAATCAGTTGTTTCCTAACAGAATATTACATATAATATATATCTTGTCTATTGAACCACAGAGATACGTAAGTTATTATCATTATCGAGTTTACCTCTGTTTCTACTCTTTTCTGATAACATTTTTGGAACTGTTCCGAAGTTGTGGTAATTGGTGTTTTGCGTGTTATGGACGGCGTCAGTGTGACTGGCATGAAGAACGTGACGTTAAAAATAAGTGTGTTCATTTGTATTCATGCTTTTGTATGTTTATAAGGGATTTCCACTCATACTGATTTACATTCATGTTCCTTGAATGATCATATGATATAATAAAGACTAATACTGATAATTAACCCACTAACCTGTTGAGTGCCTGCATAAATGTACCCTGGATTCGATGTTATACATGCTTCGATGCATTCTACAGTTGAAGAGGTAGAGTTTAGTGACACGGGTAGAGTTATTTTATCGTCATTCCAGTAACAACCAGTTAGACTAAATCCTGAAACTAAATAAGTTAATATTGGTGTGAAATGGGATCTCATTAACTAATTTGATCTCGCCCCATTGTGTTTCTGTCCCGGGCCATTGCCTGAATTTCCAACTCCACATGTCATGGTTCTTTGTGTTCGGTGTGAGCTAAGACGAGAGGTGATTATTTGTTTTGTTGATATTGGTGAAATGATTTACCATCACTGATTAAACTCTCTTTTCATAAGATGACACAATGCATCACCTTTTTCTGTATTGTCTGTTTTTATGTGTTCAGTTATTGCAGATTGGAGATTGTTGTTCTTGTAGTTGATATGAGTGGAATCCCAAGCAAAAAATTATAATTTACAAACCATCATTAAACCACTGATATATGATTTATTAGTATGGGGTGTTACTGATCTGGCTATTTATCTGTGTAGTGTTTTGCAGATCCTTGTTTGTCCTTTTGTCCTTTTATCTTTTGGCCATCGTGGTGTCTGTCTTTGATTTACGAATTATCATCCTTTTGGTATCTTAAAACTCTTCTTATAATAAACCACTAACAACTCATATACATATATTTACAAGTATGGTTTTAATGTGAGTTGTTTCTAGATATACGATCTGTTAATGGTCTACTTTGACAGTTGTTAACTCTTTTTCTTTTCTTTCAATACATACGAGGTTTTTTTTCACATTTCTGTTTTCAAGTTGTTTCCTTTGACAAGAATGTTAAATACTACATTTGTTTCATTCTAATTAGCTGATTAAATTTAAACATTTACATTCAACCATAACTCAAATAAGACACTGAATACTTATACTCCATTTTTGTTCTGTGATGTTACCAAGATGAATGTAAAATGACAAGTTTTGTTTGCGCTGTTTACATAACAATACTGCACATTTGTGTATATTTTTAAAATACAGTATATATATATATATAAGAATAAATTTGTAAGCTAACATGGAATATAACATTTTTAACGTAGTCCCTTTTACAAATGTCTCGTATTGTGAGCATGTGCATACATTTGTAAAAAGTTTAAAATTGATGCATATTGTGCATATCGCCTACAATTCATATTATTATATTTTATTATACCAATAAATATTTCCCCCTGATCTGTATTCATGTAATGATCATGTTATTTCACAATGGGATTAGATCATGCATGTATATAAATTCAGATTTAGGCATCAGTGAAGTTGCATTCTCACGTCGATGTTTATGATTATTAGCAATGGTCCTTGCTTCGATATTATATTATAAACCTCCTTGTCGTTCAAATAATTTGATATATGTATGGTCCAGTCCTGCTAGGACAAAGAAAGGGCAAGGGTTGAATATAGATATCGTGCAAACCTTTGTGATATGTTCGCATGAATGAGAAATTGTCGGACTGCTGTTTGTGTGGATTGGTTGAACGTTGACGCAGTGCGTCGTATTTTCAGTGTTTCGGAAAACACTAGTTTCAATGTAAACAAGGTCAGGTAATAGCATTTATGCAAAGCCGTATTGTGGTGGTTTCCCCACCGTTCGGTATATATGTCAGTTTTGTTTGTTTGTTGTTGTTTTGTTTTGTTTTTTGGGGGGGGGAAGAGGGACGTATCCTGTTCTTGTTGGTGCTTTGTTTGTTTTAGTTCTGAGTCAAATGAATGCTGTCTCTGTATTGTCTATTAGTGATTGCCCTTTCGATTTTCTCTACCGTGTATTTGTAGTTTTCAGGACAAGTTGGAAGATGTCATAAGGTTTTAACACATACATTTGATCAAATGACAAACAAAGATTTACAGAACAATGCACAAAAAGGTAAGAATGCGCAACACGTACCCCAGACGGGTGAACTCCGGTGATCTGAACTCCTTCCCCACAGGTGACACCCGTCGTGTTACTGTTTAGCAACAGAAGCATCATGTGATATAGCACTGCTTTTGTGGTGAATTAAATCAATATACAAAATACTTTCGTACAACGAATTTTAATTTTTTCAACTTCCTTTTGATAATGTGTCAATGATCAACAGATTAATATATTTTTCTTTTCGTATAATTCATTAGTTCTATTTCGATGAATATTACTTAATCAGTGTGCATTTTATGTCCCTACGTGTTGTAAATGTAACGTACATTCATACCATCAAGTTTTGTTTTATTACAAACAATAGTTATTTTTGGTTTAACAAATGTCATCATCTCTTGCACATGTTGTGAATAATATTGATAGAAATTAATAAAATGCATATTGTATTGTACTGAATACTTTTCTAAAGGTTATATCATAATACGCAGTGTAGTTTATTTGGACTTTTGTTCCCCAAATGAATTCATAATCCCCCAATTGAGTAAATCAGACTTTTTAGGATGGCTACCATAAAAATGATTGTATAATATATATTGTAGATAAAGTCCACATTTCCGTTACTGGTAGATATTGAACAGCAGTATACCTCATTTTTACGTATTCTATAGATTACACATTGTTTTAAGACTGACGTAATATGTGTCTATTATTCTATTAATTCAAGATATCCGCGAGATAAACCTGATAATTGCATTGTTGACAATTCCAGTCTTACTACAAAAGAGAAATACTAGCTTGTAGTCGACATATAACTGAAATGCTTGCATAATTATGTCAATGTATTCTGTTTATAAAACCAACACATCACTGCTTTCAGGTCGATTTAGATTATTTCAAGGTAGTGATTCTGGTATAAAATACAAAGAGAGAAAAAATATAGTCTTTGATTCATACAATACAAAGAGATAAGGACATACTTAAGAATACAGCACATAGGAACACACTGCACGATCACCAACAACCAACGCAAAAAAATCACCAAGAAAGAAAAAAGAAAATATAAAAATATTAACATGATACATACATCCGTACAGTACAACAGAATGATGTGGATTGGGTGTGTTAAAACCCATTTTATTAGTACACATTCAACTCCACAATTTCTTACAAGACGCTACCTGTGTTGGTAGCATATATCAGTTACTACACACAAACATTGCAGTACTTATTTGTATACTAAACATTTACCTAATTCACCAGTAACAGATAACTATATAATATGTGAGTTTGTTTTTACATTATACACCAGGGGACAATGTTGTATGCACAATGTACACCAACGACAAAAATTACCGGATTGAACTACATGAGTAACACGGCGGGTGTCTTATTAAAAACAGGAACAGCTTTACCATTCAAGACATCCGGGGGTAACTTCCGGTTGTTGGTGAGGTCACTGTTACTCGTCGTTTTCTGTTTTGTGTTTTTGTCACTGGATTGTCTTTTCTTGTTATCCTCTTCGGTTTTTTCTAACGTTTTTGTATTATTTATTTATATATCTGGGAAAAATAAGGACATAACAAAATATTTCACACGATTATTATGTCTATAAAGATCTTAGGAGAGGTTTTGAAATTTATTTTCCTACAAATCTTTCTTTCATTTTTAATTTCTGAAGAATTATTGATTTTATTAGAATTTTCATATCTCACTGAATATTTTGAATGATATCACTATAATATATTATTACTTTATGTCTTATCAAATAATATACATTTTAAAATTGACGCGAAATGGTTTGCCAAGTTTTATTACATACTGCTCTTCAATTTTAATATTATTATTAATTCTACAATTTACTTAACAATAAGATTGATAACAAAAAAAAAAAGAAAGAACTATAAATTCCAGTAGACTATTTACAAGACCATTTACAAGGTGTACTATAATTGGTTGTTCTCATATCTAACAGGAATATGAATTAACTTGAGAGCTACATTTTCATTTTCTTTTTCAATAACAAACAATTGTGGGAAACGTTGAACTCAAAGACATCCACAAAGTTTGATTTATAAATCTGATTAATAGTACAAATAGTTATTAGGTGCAATAAATATGTAGATATCAAATGGTGCCCACGACCTGTTTCTGGAATTACCTTCATCAGGTACGCAAGATTGGAAAGTCAAATAATTTCAAGTTTTGGGAGCAATAAAACCAAAGAACCTAAAGAAGATGAACAAAATCATCAAAATACTTCAATAAATCGATGGAGATGAAGTATTTTATATGCGAGCAAGGCGAGCTCTTTATGGTAATAAATATGTACCTAGGTAATTTCGCTATTTTCAAATTTTATTAAATCTCTTCTGACACACTGCCAATAATTTGTTTTTCTGCACACCGGAAATTAACTTTTGAGATGTCGTAAGGAACGAGAGTTTGATTGAACGAGACTAGTTTCGACCTAAAATGGTCGTCCCCGACATATCCCGGCCCACGAATAGACACACTATTTTGATGCACTGGATGAACTTGAAATCGGCAGATCATTTTCATATTATTTACAGTTCTTCAATAATGTTATTATTAATAAAATGAAGGTTTTCCTTCCTCAGACGTAATGTTAGGGAAATGTTTTACACAAGATTACATCTTGTTTCCTGCATATTTGATGAATTGATAAATGAAACATGTTAAAACTATTGTCAATGTCCTTCATTTGCACAATTGAAACGAGCTTGTAAAACAATATTGTTGACTGATTTTGTCTGTTTATTGATTTATGAGTTTTGGCTTTCCCTTTATAAGATTGCTCAGTGTTCCGTAATTTTGTTATTATCCTTATTGTACACAATGACTATGCAAATGACAATTATATCATTGATAACGTTAATTAAGAATACCATTCTATTCTCCCGACTATTACATTTTTTTCTGTTAGATTGTTGTATTGACATGTAGCGAATTTACACGTGGGGAAAACTAGCTTGTATATATAAAAATAAAACTGGTTTCAGCTAAATGTTCTATTGATAAATCGAAATGATAATTTACAAAGCAAATTAGTGTTCACATATGGTAGTCCAATATACAAACAAATATAACAATTGCGGTAAGTCCAGTATAACAGTAAAATGTTCACATATAATGGTAGTCCACTATAACAATTACGGTAAGTTCAGTATAACAATGAAATGTTCACATATAATGGTAGTCAACTATTAACAATTACGGTAAGTCCAGTATAACAATGAAATGTTCACATGTCCAATATAATAACGACAATACACAACATACGTACGATGTCCGTACACTATTCAATCAGGATTCCTAATTGATTTTACACTGTTTCGAATCTGAATTTATACAAATGTTCATGACAACGACTTGTTACTTGTTACTTATAAAATGACATGTTGAAACGTATCTGATTAAATGCAAATTATAACAATATATATGAAATTAACAAAAACTGAGTAATTAAAACCAAGGATTTATATAGTAGGACATAAATCCTTGTTAAAACTTAATCTCCTTAATTTGACACCTTTGACTTCAAATGACTAATTTGACAATGAGAATAGACATATTGAATTAACAAAAAGTTCCCGAAATAATCGAATTGATATTGAAAACATTTTAAATAATTTTTGATAAAATTTATGTTACGACAGTATTATCAGAGTGTTGGTGACATAGAAGGTACTATTTGTATTAGTGATATCATTCTAGAATAAAATGCCAATGGTGATAACCAGTGATTAACGTTAGAGAAAATAAGGAATACATACAGATTAATACATGGGCATTTCCATATTGGCCTGGTTATCATCTCGAGACACCCATTTTGGCACGGGCCGATATGGACTCTTATCATCCTTCCCTCCGGCTATATCTACCTGCTGACTCCATAAACAAAACTCGTATCAAAGTCCGCGTGAGCTGAGCAGGACTTATCAACAGTCAGCAGGAGTTATCACCAAATTCTCCTAACATTTAAACGATAATTCCTGTGAAGATGGCAAAAATAAATAAAATTGATCTACACCATTAGCTAGTTAACATTATTTTTTAAAACATATATCAAATTAAGAACTGTCGCGTTAGAAATATCAACAAACATCGTCCTACAAAAATGTACTTTACACAATTCTTGATAACCTCTCCTCAGACGTCATAATTTTTTAAGTCATCAAGGAGGTTATGACCGTCATGTTTTCTAAACCGGAACGGCATTGGTAAGCAAAACCTTTAATGAAAATGGGTGACTTTGATGTTTGTAATAAAAAAAAATGAATATCCCCATTAAAGGGAAATTCCAACAATCTTAACCTTTATATAAACCTGTAAAAATGAATGGTATATTTTGCAAACTACTTATGAACTACGGTTTTGGGGAAGCGTATTTTGAATATTTTGAATCATGTAATTTTTTCCCGCGAAAAATACAAATATAGATGTATCCGTGTTTATGGTTGATTTAAGGATGATAAATATGTCATCTGAATGTGAATATAATTGATACTGAAAAATATCAGCCTGCTCGACAGAATATGAAGTTTGTGACTCGTTCGCTTCGCTCACTCGCCAACAAACTTCATATTCTGGCTCGGCAGGCTGATATTTTCGGTATCAATCAATTCACATCCAGATAACATATACATATATACCTGCTGGCTCCATAAGCAAAACTCGTATCAAAGTCCGCGTGATCTGAGCAGGACTTATCAACAGTCAGCAGGAGTTATCACCAAATTCTCCTAACATTTAAACGATAATTCCTGTGAAGATGGCAAATATAAATGAAATTCATCGACACCATTAGCTAGTTAACATTATTTTTTGTAAACATATATCAAATTAGGAACTGTCGTGTTAGAAATATCAACAAATATTGTCCTACAAAAATGTACTTTACACAATTCTTGATAACCTCTGCTGAGACGTCATAAGGAAGGTTGTGACGTTCATGTTTTCTAAACCGAAACGGTATTGGTAAGCAAAACCTTTAATGAAAATGGGTAACTTTGATGTTTGTTATAAAAAAAAACAAAACCCAATGAATATCACAATTAAAGGAAAAATGCAACAATCTTAACATTTATATAAACCTGTAAAATTGAATGGTATATTTTCAAACTACTTATGAACTACGGTTTTAGGGAAGCGTATTTTGAATATTTTGAATCATGTAATTTTTCCCGCGAAAATACAAATATAGATGTATCCCTGTTTATGATTGATTTAAGGATGATAAATATGTCATCTGAATGTGAATATGATTGATACTGAAAAATATCAGCCTGCTCGACAGAATATGAAGTTTGTGACTCGTTCGCTTCGCTCACTCTCCAACAAACTTCATATTCTGGCTCGGCAGGCTGATATTTTCGGTATCAATCAATTCACATCCAGATAACATATACATATTGGCCCGATATAGAAATGATCTTGTAGTAATCCAATAACCGGTTACTTTCCAGGGGTGTGAAAATATGGACAGTTTACTTGCGGTCATATTCGTCATACAAAAATGCCTTTATTTTAACTAAGTATGTAATAAATAATCTAAATACAAGGGCAAAATTCGGTCAACACAGAGGACGAAAACAAACAGCACAAAACACAACACTGATACACCGTCGGAATACTTCCAATACCATAATCGTATGAACCGATGCTAATTCGATACATGCATGTTGAATTCTGGCATATGATTCATTATCATTATGATTAATTATAGATATCATCCAGGTTAAAATGTCAGTCAATGTGAACAGACTCTTTTTTTCTCTCATTAAATATAATGAATATATGCATTAGGAAAAGTACCATCAATTTATAGCTATGTTTTGTTTTTCCAAAACTGTGTTGACATATTCCTACCCAAAATATCAACTTTCTACCAGATATCATAACACAATGGAGGACTTCAATTTTCCACATCTTTCTTGTAATATGCAAACCGCTCCCTGGTATGGGTTTATATTTTAGAACTCCTACGCGACGACCGAGCGTTTAGTTTGTATGCAAACCTTTTACAACGTCACCGTATTCTTACTATTAAGCTGTAAAATTGATACATGATTTTTTTTCTTCAATATTAGTTATGGTATGTTCTTCTACACTAGCTAGAATTTAAAATCCAGCTTATTCAGTTGATAATATTTTTTTTTTCTGTAAAATAGGAAAACCGCCAACGAAGCCAGTGATTGAGATTACAAGGTGATATGAGCGGCTTAAATGTCTCAGTGATTCGAATGAGGCCGAAAAACACCAAAGAAGCCTCAAGAAACGGTGGAGTAAATATAGAAAACTGAACGTTAATGAATGATTTATTTACTATGTTATACTGCAACCTTGACAAAACTGTGTTTTATGATTAAGAAATAATTCATGGAAGCCAGAGTTTGTATACAGTTTTAACATGGGTAACATTATTTTCGTACAAATTTTATCCCGAGCGTTAGCGAGGGATAAAATACAACGAAAATAATGTTACCCATGTTAAAACGTGATACAAACTCTAGCTTCCATGAATTATTTCGATTCTAGTAGGAAACATCTAACTTATTTCTTTAAGTGGAAGTCGGTAATGGAAATGCATCTCATAACAAAATTCAATAACCTTCATGTTTTACAGTTTACAGTTGTTTTTCTTTTATGTATAAATAGATTGTGATGCTATGAAGTTACTGATATTTTCCAATTTAATGGCATTTTGAATTTAGCAACTTAAACAAGTAAAATGCTCACAAAATCTTAAAATAAATCAGTAACCATGTGTTTCAATGTCAACGTTCCTTGTAAACGACTTCCGGAAGATGTTAAATTTCAAAAGTCAAAGTCCATTGATGGTTGTCTTAAGTATTTATTCCGGAAAAATATAGGTAAAAACAATACGGGCATTTTTATGTTTGTTATGCACCACAGTGCTGTATGAATACATATATTCACTAGGGAATTATGTTTGTAATTTGTTCGTCAATACGCATGAGCGAATTAAAATATATCGTGAGTTTTATCACTATTATTTATAACCAACGAAGGACGTCATGTTAGAATAAAATATAATTATGCTCAATACGTCTACCACTAATGCAGCAGTCCTTCTTTGAACAATCGACTCACTGATACTTGTGAAGAAAGCAAAATAATAAAATGAAATACAACAAATACCACACAGTCGATGGTTTGGTTGGATGATGTCTAACGCCACTTTCAACAATATTTCAGTTATATCGTGGCGATCAGTTTTATTGTTAGAGGACCCGGAGAAAACCACCGACCTGTCGCAAGTCACTGAAACTTTATCACATAATGTTGTGCACCTCGCCCTGATCGAGATTTGAACTCACAGCATCGGTGGTGATAGGCACTGATTACATAGGTAGTTGTAAATCCAACTACCATACGATGACGGCCACGACAGCCCTTCCACACAGTCGAAACAGTTCTAAATTCCAATAGAAAATTCGTAAAAAGAGACAAAATTGATAATGGTCACAAAGAGAATTAAAGTCCCAGACACACCAAGGACTTTGCATTGCAATTTGACACTTAAGCATTATCTTCAATATAGCTTATTTCCTTTATCTTTATCAAACAGGATTGAAACGTATCCGTCTTAGAGGAAGTTAAAGCGATTGCTAATAATATTGTTTTGTATTTATTCTTGGAGTCCTTCCTGGCAAAACAAATATAAAATACATTTTCAAGGCTAAACTAACTAAAGTAATGTCATCCCACCGATTTTTGCTAAAGGTAATCACGTACTGCAGTAAGTCAATGATCGTTATTATATTATAATAAACCATAGGCGAACTTTGACCCGACGTGACAATGTTTTCTGGGCAAAACATCCACTCCATGTTCCAAGAATTTCTTTCACACCATAATAAACGTCCATATCTATGATTTGGATGTTTATATATTTATATACAATGATACAGAGTTCAAATGATAACGTATCGTGTATTACCATATATAGTCATGGGACCTTATGTATAATGCTTTCTGTGTTACTTTAACAAACATCGATCGATAAGCATGAAACAAGAGAAGTCCGAAGAGTGATTATTGTTTAACGCCAAATGAGCTATATTTCAACAAGACTCCCGTTAATAAACCAATGATAGAATTAAAATGGTGATCAAAGAGTTCCTTGAATATGCAAGTGATCGGGATCAGGATTGAAAAAGAAGAACAAAGGCACTACAATAAACTGTGATGTAAGCATAGAAACATACATGCAACTCATATGTAAATTCATGTGGTATAACTGATCCATCAACATAATTCCTGTATTTGTTTTATGATAAAAGATAACCCAGTCTT
This sequence comes from Gigantidas platifrons, assembly GCA_002080005.1. Taxonomy (NCBI): domain Eukaryota; kingdom Metazoa; phylum Mollusca; class Bivalvia; order Mytilida; family Modiolidae; genus Gigantidas; species Gigantidas platifrons. Next base: position 678,026 of record MJUT01010094.1, read on the forward strand.
AGAATAAGTTTTACTCCAATGTATGTCCAATATTGGAACTGTTAGTTCAGCAGTGCGTAATCTAAGCTTCGACTTATAATCGACATCCGGCGTAATGGTAATTTTGAGGAACATTGATAAAAGTGATACAGATAATGAGAACCTAATAATATTATCGTGCTTGAAGTTAATTTCAATACTTTATAAGTGTTATTATGTTTACAAATAATCGGTTATCATTAAGTATTAATAATACAAAGTCTTTGATGTTTATTAAGAAAATATCAAGGCGTAACGTACTTCATGTTGACACATCAGAACCATCTGTAAGACACACTCATCACTTTTATCTTTACCAAACATAGAAATCAACCTCAAGCGTCTTAGTGAAAGTTAAATTATTGGTAATAATATAATTTTCTATTTATTCTTGTAATTTGTCATAACAGACAAAAGACCAAGTGAATATACAAGGCTAAATTATCATGCATATCCTTTGATGACTTTCGCTTAAATAAAACAAATTACATTTTTCATATTAACATCTAAATAATTCATGGAAGCCATAGTTTGTATAACGTTTTAACATGGGTAACATTATTCTCGTTGCATTTCATCTTTCACTTTCTGGATAAAATAATTACGAACAATAATGTTGAGCATGTTAAAACTGGATATAAACTATGGATTCCATGAATTATTTATAAAGTATAAAACGATAGATAACATTGATCCAAAATTATGATATTAAAACAAAACTGGGGCTACCGTTGAATTAATGATCAGACCAACTTTGTTCAAAAGCCATATTTTAAGACAACATTGGACCATCTAAAGGCCGGACACAAAGGAACAGTATTTCAACTATGTTTATCACGAGACAAAAATATACAATTATCAACAAGGGTTATCATTTAGAAGTTTTGTACTTAAGATTATTGCTAGTTATGACGATTATTCTTAATTTTCATTAAGTGGAGGTTTAGACCCATTAAACTGGTTTAATCACGCCACTTTCTATAGAAGTGCATGAACTAATCACGGAAAGTTAGCGCTCGTATGTTAGTGGTATCGATTTTGCTTCTTTCTGGGCTTTTGATATTTGATTTGATAATTGTTCTGACAGTGAGATATTCTTTTGTTTTTCATTTTTATTAAGTAGACGGAATCTATAGGTTACATAATGAATTCTTTTGATACATGCATATGTCAACATGTAGATAAATATCTACTTACTCATGTTATTGTAGCTCATTGGTTATTAACATTTTAATAAATTTAAGTGATAAACTAATAGTAATAAGCAACTTGTGATAATATTTATTATATAATTTGTTATCTTGTTGTCAATATACCGGTAATAGCCAAATATATTGGTACATTTGTACTCATTAAACTTAGCATTGTAACTTGTAAACATGACCATTGTTTTCAGATATCAAAGCTAGACCAAAATTCTTGATTTTATGTTTTGTTTGTTTGAGATATAATAAACGAGATCAAAATAGTCAAATGTTTGATATTTAAAATAAATAAATAAATAATTCATGCATGATATCTAATTTAGTGCATACAACGCTATTCTGCAATAGCCTTCATCAGGTACGCTCAAATTTAAAAAGTTTAAAAGCGAAGAAACCCAAAGGGCATGAACAAGATAGACAAAATCGGCTAAGGTCACTTATGCCTGAGGGAGGAAAATCTTAATGTAACAATGGAAAAAAACAGCTATATCTAAAGGTTTGTCTTAAACGAGGGAACCACCTATTGTGTTGGGAAACCCTAAATAGTATAAACGTGAGAGAATACCGAAGTAGACAATCCAGATACTGGCAACACAGAAAGTATTGTTGCGAAGTATTTGACACCAAAATGGAACAATACAAGCTATTTCTTCTACTAAGAGGTCATTCCGTCTTAGTGAGCTGTAATTCTGTCTAAAGACAATGTATTTAAGAACAAAGGCAATATTATATATGTTTGTTCTTAGTTTAAGCAATCTTCTTGTCTCCTTTGGAAAAGAATCGCCACAAAAAGGATGAAAAAATGTATTTGTAGACCATTATTAGCACAGATATAATCAATAGCAATCATATGTCGCAACCCAACATCAGACGATGTACCCCAACACACACACAAAACAGCTCACTGAGATGTCACTTTTTGTGTTAGTAGTATTATATAAAAGAGAATAATCAGATATATCATCTTCCTTACATATCAACTAAAGTTTCATCTAAAGACAGAGATGTTCAGGTGTAACGTTGATTGACAGAGGTACAGACACTGAATCTCAGGCAAGGTCTGTTTCACACTCGCGTTAGGATACGAGTTCTTTTTGGAATACCATACTGTGGTATAAAGTAGAATAACAATATAAGCACTTTTCCTTTATTTTAATTTGTGTCCACGTGTAACGTCTGATAGTCTCCCATATTTAATTACAACCATATCATGTCTTAGTAATTGTGTACACCATACCAAATATAATATTGCAGAGCCATACCAAATGTAATACCACAGAGCCATACCAAATATAATACCGCAGAGCCATACCAAATATAATACTGCAGAGCCATACCAAATATAATACTGCAGAGCCATACAAAATATAATACTGCAGCGCCATACCGAATATTATACTGCAGAGCCATACCAATATAATACTGCAGAGCCATACCATATATAATACTGCAGAGTCATACCAAATATAATACTGCAGAGCCATACCAAATATAATACTGCAGAGCCATACCAAATATAATACTACAGAGCCATACCAAATATAATACTGCAGAGCCATACCAATATAATACTGCAGAGCCATACCAAATATAATACGACAGAGCCATACCATATATAATACTGCAGAGCCATACCAAATATAATACTGCAGAGCCATACCAAATATGATACTACAGAGCCATACCAAATATAATACTACAGAGCCATACCAAATATAATACGACAGAGCCATACCAAATATAATACTACAGAACCATACCAAATATAATACTGCAGAGCCATACCAAATATAATACTACAGAGCCATACCAAATATAATACTACAGAGCCATACCAAATATAATACTACAGAGCCATACCAAATATAATACTGCAGAGCCACTAAATACAAAGAAAATCAATACAGGGAGACAAAATACCAATCTGTGGAAACTGTAAAAACAAACAATACAAGGAAACAAAATAATACAAGAAAGGGAAATTAAAGAATTAAGAACCAAAAAAGCTTACTTGTTTGATACATTATAATCTGTAGTACACAATCACAACACGCATGATTTTAATAAATAGACAAAGGAAAACCAAGCAATACAGGTTAATAACGTGTATCTGGACAGACAATGAAGCTCTTTAATAGTTTTCAGTTTCAATAATCAATATTTCAATGAAACTGTTCAATTAGTATATGTAAGAACATGATAATCCCTGTCTTCATGAATAAGTACGAGCGAAGGCGAGTACTTATCATGAAAACAGGGATTATCATGTTCTTACAAACTTAGAACATTGTAAAGAAATCAAGACAATAGAATTTTGCCTTGGGGAACAATGGGGAAAATCCATGGTCTTAATGATT
>MJUT01010094.1:681778-698187 GCA_002080005.1 Gigantidas platifrons
AAATATAATACTGCAGAGCCATACCAAATATAATACTGCAGAGCCATACCAAATATAATACTGCAGAGCCATACCAAATATAATACTGCAGAGCCATGCCAAATATTATACTGCAGAGCCATACCAAATATAATACTGAAGAACCATACCAAATATAATACTGCAGAGCCATGCCAAATATTATACTGCAGAGCCATACCAAATATAATACTGAAGAGCCATACCAAATATAATACTGCAGAGCCATACCAAATATAATACTGCAGAGCCATACCAAATATAATACTGCAGAGCCATACCAACTATAATACTACAGAGTCATACCAAATATAATACTGCAGATCCATACCAAATATAATACTGCAGAGCCATACCAAATATAATACTGAAGAGCCATACCAAATATAATACTGCAGAGCCATACCAAATATAATACTACAGAGCCATACCAAATATAATACTGCAGCGCCATACCAATATAATACTGCAGAGCCATACCAAATATAATACGATAGAGCCATACCAAATATAATACTGCAGAGCCATACCAAATATAATACTGCAGAGCTATACCAAATATAATACTGCAGAGCTATACCAAATATAATACTGCAGAGCCATACAAAATATAATACTGCAGAGCCATACCAAATATAATACTGCAGAGCCATACCAAATATAATACTACAGAGCCATACCAAATATAATACTGCAGAGCCACTAAATACAAAGAAAATCAATACAGGGAGACAAAATACAAATCTGTGGAAACTGTAAAAACAAACAATACAAGGAAGCAAAATAATACAAGAAAAAGGAAATTAAAGAACTAACAACCAAAAAAACTTACTTGTTCGATACATTATAATCTGTAGTACACAATCACAACACGCATGATTTTAATAAATAGACAAAGGAAAACCAAACAATACAGGTTAATAACGTGTATCTGGACAGACAATGAAGCTCTTCTGTGTTTAGTTCTTTAATAGTTTTCAGTTTCAATAATCAATATTTCAATGAAACTTTTCAATTACTTCATATAATAAATTTAATTCATTTGATTAAAAGAAGGCAGAAAAGATAAGAACATTACGCAAGCATTACCACTGTCTTTACAAAGACATCGCAGAAGCCGGAAATAACATTATATTAAGACGAGGTTGTGAAGTAGCCGAATATAGTATATAGTTGTACTTATAGTATGAATAACATAAAAACATAGAACACACTTACCAGATATTGCTATATTAACGCTACATATATCTGCCCTTTATTTGGAGTATATCTTTCAGTACTAAATGAGATCAAATAGTTGCTATGCACTTAATTTTGAATATATTTTTCAATACTAAGCTTAAGATAGATCATATAGTTGCTATGGACTTTATTCTATATCATTCAGTACTAGTACTAAGACAAGACAAGTGGCTACTATGCACTTCAATATAAATACACAGAACGTAGTCTAAAATGTTAGGAACAACACAAAATTAAGAAAAATAATAAAACTTGCAATAAAACACGTTAAAAATAATCGATATGACTTGTCAATATGAATCAAATACCAATAAAACATGTTTTTCTTGTAAAATATTTTATTTTACTTTTTCTTTCGGGTGGCTCAATGAGTTACAGAAGGTCGCTGGATATAACAACGCATACAAGCCTATCACCAATACGGCGTGGGTTCGTGCCCGGCTTTGTAAATTAAAAAAAAAGGTGCACTCGACTCGCAAGTGATAAAGTTTACCAGTTGCTTGCCCATAATCGGTGGTTCTCTCCGGCTTCCTCCACCACTAAAACTGGTCGCCATGATATAGCTGAAATATTGTTGAAAGTGGCGTTAAACACCAAAAATCAAATCAAATCATCTTTTATAAAAAATATTTATGGTAATTTACCTTGCAACAGGCCACAAACGACCACTCTTATTGACAGATGTAAACTGCCAATAGTTAACACCAGAGATTCCGATAAAAGCAGAACAAACAATAAGTTTTATCAGTATATAGCTAAAGCAAATATAAAAATATGGCACCACAATGGCCGTCGATTAGAGTAAATGGACGTTCGTTCAGTTCTAAGATTAAGAGTTGTAATCAAATAATCCCATGGGTAAATACTGATGACATAATGTGAAAAATTCTAACAATACAGTTAATGACTATGTAAATTATACCTAATTAATGATAATTGAATATATTGATTTTGGCTATTCTCTTTATGTGCTTTGGTTTTATTGCTCTTAAAACTTTGAAAAGTTTTGGCTTCAAATCTTGTGATATGAACGTACCTGGTGAAGGTTACTACACAAACGCGTCGTGTTGTATTTCAACAGATACATGTCGTAAAATATTTATTTTTGTAATATCTTTATCAAGTTATAAAAGAGTTGCAGAAAAGAGACAAATCAAATAACTCATTGTTTTTATTATTGTGAAAATCCAGTTTTGTGAATTTATTGTACCACAAAATCGATAAAACATTATGGGATTAAACTTATTGTAATATAAGTCATCATAACGGAATGTTTTACGGTCGCCACCAAGACGTGGTTAATCGTTACGGAATATCGGCGTCACAAATGACCACGGAAATGTTTCGTTTGTCGCAATCACACCGGGTCTTTCCCTCACTCACGACCTATCACCGTGTTTGTAACAAGAGTAATACGACGGGTGATGCTAATAGAAGAGGAACTGCTTATCCTTCCAGAGCACATGAGGTCACCCCAGGTTTTTAGTGGTGTTCGTGTTATCTAATCTTTAGTTAGGTAAGGTTATATATTATATCGGGTACTTGGGTTTCTTTGATAAATAAAAATGATAGTCTAGTTACTAACTGCAATATTATCGAAGTTAGATATCAACTCCAAGAGTCAATATACATGAAGAGCGTATTTAAAATGCATCATTTTATAATGCTTTAAGTTCGATTGCACTGCGGGAGAAACTGCCAATAAATATAGAAATGACAAGATCGTAATAGTCATCTCCATACATGCACTTTTAATGCATCGTAATACATCAATTGTTCCGACGGAGGGCAGCATTTGTTTTGTTTTCCACATTTAAACCGCGATTATATATAAACTAATTAATGTAAAAGTAGTACGTCGATTATGTTACTTAGTTTGTATTTTGAAATCCACCTTTGTTTATCTAATCACTTCATTCACGTTAAGTAGTCGAACGTACGTTTTACCTATTATATGTATAACATAAAAAAAACAGCTCAAACTCAATGGATATTGATTTATTAATGTTACATATATAGTTGCTATATATATATATGCACTTTATTATATATATCGTGCAGTTCTAAGATAGATTAAATAGTTGTGCACTTAAATTCATATCATTCAGTACTACGAAAGGTCAGGCAATTACTGTGCACTTAGTTGTATGTCATTCAGTCCTAAGACAGGCAAGGTAATTGTAGTGCACTTAGTTTTATATCATTCAGTCCTAAGACAGGCAAGGTAGTTGCTGTGCACTTAGTTTTATATCATTCAGTCCTAAGACAGGCAAGGTAGTTGTTGTGTACTTAGTTCCATATCATTCAGTCCTAAGACAGGCCAGGTAGTTATAGTGCACTTAGTTTTATATCATTCAGTCCTAAGACAGGCAAGGTAGTTGCTGTGCACTTAGTTTTATATCATTCAGTCCTAAGACTGGCAAGGTAGTTGCTGTGCACTTAGTTTTACATCATTCAGTCCTAAGACAGGCAAGGTAGTTGCTGTGCACTTCGTTTTATATCATTCAGTCCTAAGGCAGTCCAGATAATTGCTGTGCACTTAGTTTTATATCATTCATTCCTAAGACAGGCAAGGTAGTTGCTGTGCACTTAGTTCCATATCATTCAGTCCTAAGACAGGCAAGATAGTTGTGCACTTAGTTTTATATCATTCAGTCCTAAGACAGGCCAGGTAGTTGCTGTGCACTTAGTTCCATATCATTCAGTCGTAAGACAGTCCAGGTAATTGCTGTGCACTTAGTTTTATATCAGTCAGTCCTAAGACAGGCCAGGTAGTTGCTGTGCACTTAGTTTTATATCATTCAGTCCTAAGACAGTCCAGGTAATTGCTGTGCACTTAGTTTTATATCATTCAGTACTAAGACATGCCAGGTAGTTGCTGTGCACTTAGTTTTATATCATTCTGTCCTAAGAGAGTCCAGGTAATTGCTGTGCACTTAGTTTTCTACTATTCAGTCCTAAGACATTTAGTTTTATATCATTCAGTCCTAAGATAGGCCAGGTAATTGCTGTGTACTTAGTTTTCCACCATTCAGTCCTACGACAGGTCAGGTAGTTGATGTGCACTTAGTTTTATATTATTCAGTCATAAGACTAGTCAGGTAATTGCCAAATGGACATTTTTCCTTTGATCTCACCCAATGATTTTGCCAGTATCACGGTACTGATTCTGGTGCTTACAATACGACGATTCCGTGATAAGACGTTCTCCTGACTTGGAGGAAGAATTCGTACCGCCGATCACGTGACTTCATAAATAATCTAGGCATTTTTGGCAGTAGACACTGCAGGTAGGAATGGATCGAGGAAAACGATCTCAAAAGTCATCCAGCAAATATTGGTGCGTGGTTCCGGGGTGTACATCTGACAGCAGGAAGAAACCCAATCTGGAAAAATATGTAACATTTATATAATTTGCGACAAAGTTGAAAGACCACAGGCCATTTTGAACAAAAGATGCCTAGATTTTAGTCACGTGGTGATGGAAGTCACATGGCGGTATTATCTGAATACCAGTATCCCGGAACCGACGTATTACAGTTGATACGATGGTAATATTTATTTTCTGTGACGACTGTATCATGCAATTTTATCATCCTATGCAATATGTAATTAATTAATTACATGTAGATCGCTGTATATATCAACGCCATATGCCTATACACAAGTATAATGTCGGCCTTTAATAGTACGACACATGAGATCAAGATTTTTTAATGTACTGGAAGTAAAATTATAAAAAAAAAAAAAAAGCGGGTCGTCTTTACCTACAGTTGTTTGTAGGAGGGTTCGTGTTTAGTTTGGGCATGGTGGTATGTGTTTGTTTTGTTTTTCTTCGTCTTGCATTGTCCGTTACTCTGGAATGTCTATTTTTGCTTGCCCCTTCGGTATTCTCTAGCGTTTATTAACTAACATGCAACATCAATAATACTTTTTTATTCTAACTGTATTCTTCTAATTATTACTATCATTTATATTCTATTTTATGTATAATTTAACTCGTGTAATATTTTGTGTAATATAACATTGTTCATAAACTTTGTAATTAATATGATATAATATTTATATAGATAAAAAGATTGGTATCATAGACACAGAAGTAATGTTAAAAGAGTTTTCAGATTGCATCGAAGTCACATATCGAAATTTGACATTGAAAAAGTCTCTCGAGACGAAAGTTTTATCATTTTAAAACAGTAACTATTTGTTACATTTGGTGATTTATAGACGTAGATTTTCTATATATTATTTTTTATTTGTGTAGTATCATCATATTCTTTGGCAATCCAACATCCTGTAAGATTGATAGTCTTCTAGACGGTTTTTATTAGAGAGAGAGAATACGAGAAAATTTAGTTGTTTACATTTCCACATTATGCAAGAAAAAAAAATATACACACAAGCAGGTAAAGCACAAAGTGACATTTGATTCGTTGGTTTCATAGAGTGATGGCATAAATAAAAACAAAAATCGATAAAGACAGTTAATGACTATGACAAGCATACATAATTAATGATAATTGAATATATTTCAACAAACACACATCGTATTAAAAGCATTTATTTTTTTTATCTTTTTAATGTATAAAATAACGGTTTACTTCAGAGAAGAGACAACAATACAAGTATTTTTTTTTTTCAATAAAGTATGAGAAAACAGTGTTGTGAGTTCTCCTACTGCATAATCGATACAACTTTAAGTTTTTGGAGACTTATAGATGGAGAACCACATGGCTAGTGTATCAGATGATGTTGTCAGATATTTCTTTGGGCCCATACGATAGAATAGGCCAGTTTTGTCTACGTTAAACATGTGTTTAATGTCAAAATTCTTCATAATTTCAAGAGCGTCCTTCTGGCCGTCTTTTATTAATTTGTTGTCAATACTATGGTGAATGCCATGTAAATAAGGAAGGGGTCACTCGTGACAATATAACTTATGCACACTAATGTACCTTAACGTTGACAGACTGTACTTGGAAAACCACTCCAGTGGAAACAACACACGTCTATCAGGTTCGTGTATCAGTAATCGTCTGAAAATCGGGGGGGGGGGGTCCAAATACCACGTCACGGTTCCATGCTCGGATGGTCTCGTGATGTTCCGTAAATACAGTGCTGTCACAACAATACCAGCACTGTCACCTGTTATAGAAAGGCGTGAAATGCTATGTCGCGATTTAAATCTTGTCGGCCATCCGTTTGAATATCCGAATTCTGTAATACCCAATTCATTTCCAAAACGTTTAGCCTTTTCTCGTAATATATAATGTCATCCGTAATAATAATGTTTTGTGCGCGAGTGTTAGTAAACCACAAGTACAAGGCACTTTCCATATCCTCATGCATAGCACTTCGGTGATGTTTACGGGGGGTACCCTGGTCATCATCTGTATCATAAGATTCCTTATTTGCTAAGATATCCCCAACAGTTCTACGTTTAACTGGTACATCCCATAAGGTCGTAAAATAATCAGCAATTTGTTGCTGTGTACATTTTGTATGATTTGTGAAATAATCCACAATTTCTCTTTTCTGTCGAAAATCAAGCAAATTTCTGTTAACGGTTTAATTTATGCGTCGACAATTTCAACACAAATGAAAAGAACACAAACAAATTTATAAAGTTTTATTTAGAATGAAAAGTAATCAGTTCAGGGTTGTAAAATTTTATTGTAAAGAAAACAATTAACTGTTTTCACAGCGATATCTATTTGCCTTGACTGCTTGTTTACTTACATTGATTGACAGGCACTTCTACAATCACCGAGGTGTGACATTATTGATTGGCAATATAATTGACTGTTTGATCTTTAATTACCGTCGCGGATGGCGGTATGCGAGTTTGGCATTTTAACGAGGTTATTACTACATACGGAAAACGGGACTGCAGAAATTCTTGGCGATACGCGAGTTTGGCGGTGAATAGAAGGGCAATAAAGCGGTTTTTTTTTCTGTATTAAAAACGTATGATTATAGTATCGCGTATATGTCAAGATTCAAGATTCTTTATTTCTTAAACACCATAGTAAGTACAGTGGTACAAAGAATTTGTTCAATATGATAACATAAATAATAATAACACACATGACAAGATGAAATAAGTAAAATGATTAACAAATACAGTACAACAACAACAGAGAATTAACCTGGAAGAACTACTTGAGAATTTATAACCCTTATAAATTTGCAAAGATTTTTTAGTTTACTTTTTTGTTTAGATTGAAACAATTTTCCGAACTTTAATATATTAATTCTGTGTATAAAATAAGGATTTAAAAATTGTTTTCTGATATCTACTAGAGATTGACACTGAAGTATATAATGAAATTCGTCACCAAGTTCTTGGCATTGACATAAATTACAGTGTCTATTTTGTCGTTCAATTCTATGCCATCTGCCCGTTTCTATTGGTAACCTATGGTTTCCGGTTCTAAATCTACAATATGTAATTCTATCCTTATCTGGTAAAATATCTAAATAATGCTCATATTCGAACCTTTCTTTAAATAATCTGTAAGACAACCCTTTTGGCGAGTTTTCAATATCAGATCTCCATTTTTGTTGGAATTGGTCAAATATTATTTGCTTTAAACTAATACTTAACCATTTTGAGTTTACATTTCCTTGAGATATCCATACATTACTATATCCACATCTATCTAATATATTCTTAATACATTTCAACCATTCAGACTTATATTGATCTTGCGAATTTTTCAAAAACATGTATTTATTCAAAATGTTTGCAATTTTACTATCATTTCCATTTACTATTTTTGACCAAAAATTTATCATGCGTAGTTCTATATAGACGGACATAGGATAAATGCCAAGTTCTCCATATATCATAAAATTCGGAGTTGACTTCTTCAAATTCAATATTAACTTGCAAAATTTTAAGTGCACTCTTTCAATAATATCTATGTTGCCGAACCCCCATATTTCGCACCCATATAACAGGATTGGCTTCACAATTTTATCAAAAAGATCGTATTGAGATTTAATTGACAAGTTATGTAACCTCCCCTTCTTTAATGACACATGCATTAGTACGATAGTAATCTATGAACATTTCACAAGGAAATCACAAATGACGACTGAAAAATATATATGAAAGAGAAAATCCGATTTTAAAAAATCGCTAAGATGACCGTAACTGAAAACTGCAATTACGGTCATCTTAGCGATTTTTTAAAATCGGATTTTCTCTTTCATATACATTTTCAGTCGTAATTTGTGATAAGTTCATATATTACTATCGTACTAATGCATGTGTCATTTAAAATACATTACAAAAAAAAAATTAATCGACAAAAAAGATTCTTATCCGATTCCGCGTCTGCCATCTTGGGATGACCGTAATTGCAGTTACGGTCATCAGCTTTACCCCAGTGTAAATATCAAAGTTGTTTCTTCTATATTCTAAACGTACATTTACAAGTCTAACTTAACGTCTAATATGTTGGGTGAAACAATGAACAAATTCCCGGCATTATTCTAGTAAGAAAAGACTAAGACACCAAAGGGTTAATCAGTAGCCGTCGATCGAAGGACAGACAATGATCAAAGAGAAAAAGGACAAACAATGATCAAAGAGAAAAAGGACAGACAATGATCAAAGAGAAAAAGGACAAACAATGATCAAAGAGAAAAAGGACAAACAATGATCATATAAAACAATACACTGAAAACTAAAGATATAACAACACAAACCCACAACATCCGGGGTGCTCCGGAAGGGTGAGTGAGCAGTACCTGCTTCACATGTGGCACCCGTCATATTACTATTGGTACAAACCCGGTGATAAGTCATAAGTGAGAAAATGACCGGATTATGACTACGACAAACGGAATGTATTAGTGGTCATTTGTGACACAGATATTGCGTAAGGTTTAACCAAATCATGGTGGTGACCTTAAAACCAGAAAACCGTACTACGGACAATTCTTGTAAATTTTACCTTTTTGGGCCAAATTGCTGATAGTAAAGTGAAAACCACCAATACACACGCATTAATGATTTTAACTAAGACATGGCTTGAAATGTGCTAGGTCTTAAAACTATCTCAGAAGAGGCTTTTTGTGTACACAGATGACACTGTCCTTGTGGCTGATACACATTTGATCGATATTGCATTACTTGGAAAATGAGAGTCCAATGCAGATAAATTGAAGATAATTATTATTTCTAGGTGGCGATTGCCTGTTAATCTTCAGTTTATATATAATAGGAATGAGATTGAAATAGTCAATACTAATTATATTTTTATATATCTGGTTCATTCAAAACATGTAAAATAAACACCAGGCAGAGAAAGCTATTAAGGCTATGTACGAAGTTCTAAAGAAATTTAGAAAACATAATCTATGCCTTTTTGATAAGATAGTGAAGCCTATTTTATTATACGTTTGTCATGTATGAGGACTCGGAAATAAAGATATTTTAGAACGTATGTAATTAACATTTTGTAACAGTTTGCTTTATTTAAAACCACGACACCAAACTGTATTGTATACGGTGCATTAGGGCGATATCCTGTCGATAATGACATCAAATTACGTTTGATATCCTATTGGGATACATTAAATTCAAGAAAAGACACTAAGTATATATAAGTAAAACAACTGTATATTTATTTCAACTTTGGTATCTACTTAATTTGGTACAAATGGCTAATTGATAATAGTAGTTATATGACTCTATTTCATACAAATGAAACACACTTTTTATACGTACGTCTCCTAGTTTATTTAATATGTATTTTGAAAACTCACCGTTTTTCAGAAAGAGCAATACAACATCCAAAACAGCATAGTGCAAGAACACATTCCACATCATGCTCTGAAAATAAAACTCTAAATCCTAATGATTGTAAATTGATGTGTTGGTGGAAATCAGCTTACGTTTTGCACATTGAACCATTGCATAATAAAAGACCCATAATTTGTAGTCATACCACCAGCCTTGATTATCTATCATTGTATTTGTCCAACAGAAATTGCTTTCTCATATTGAACATACAGTATTAACTTGAGTGTAATATATACTATTGATTAAATTAAAAAAAAACATAAATTATATACGACATGAAATACGATGTATCATAAACACAATATAAATATGAAAGATTATTTAGATGGACACGTTATAGGTAATTACAAAAAAAAACAAAAAACAAACAATAATTAGCTTAAGCAAAGAAATTACTATGAAATGGTGTGAATCTGCTAGAGTTGAGATTAGTTTCATTCATTTATAAGCAAAAACGTAATATTAATATTCCAATTGATTTACAATTGAAATTATTTGATGCATTAAGTGTATCCAGTTTTGACGTATTCGGCTGAAATTTGGGGGTTTGAAAACAAGAACATTATTGAAAAAATTAATTTTCAATTTTGAAACAAATTTTAGGAATTAGAACAAGCACACCAAATTTTATGGTGTATGGAGAACTTCGGCGATACCCTATAGAATTACAGATTAAAATAAAAATGTGTTTTTGGGACGAGATTGTGGGTAATCCTGATAAGTTATCTGGTAAAATCTACAAATTACTATTTAAATTGTTTACAAGTGGCAATAGAGACATACCATGGATGAATTGTATTAAACCAATAAACAGGTTTCAGCAATATATAGGATGGTCAACAATATATTAACCCTGAACTTTTGACGTTTACTATTAAACATAGATTGCAAGATCAATTTATTCAAAAATGGTTTTCAGATATTAGCAATTCTTCAAGAGGGAACTATTATTTAATATATTCAAACTGAATTCAAATTGGAAAATTATCTTTTGCGATTGAATGCTGTTCATAGAACTATAATTACATTACTTCCGTTTTTCATTGAAAGGTTACAATATGATTGGTTATGAAGTGGTCACATGATTATAAAAGAGATGTTTCACATCCCAATGAATGTCAAACCCGAACTTGCACGTGCCTCCATGACGACGTCAGATGTAAACAATAATGGCGTAGTAATTTCCAACAGCAAATAATCTAACACAAATAAAATTCACAACGAAAAATTCAACTATATTAAATTTTGGTGTGCTTTAAATATAATAATAAGAATTGAATGCATTCTTTTGAAGTTTCATTGGGGTATGAAAGCGTTGATCGAAGCACATTTTCAACACGGAAGTGCTACCGCGCTTCATTGAAAATGTACTTCGGTCAACGCTTTCATACCCCAATGAAACTTCAAAAGAATGCATTCAATTCTTAAATATTTGTAAATTAAGAACTAATAATATAAAATTTCCAATTGAAACGGGGCGTTGGGTGGGGATTCCTAGGGATGAAAGATTATGCAATCTTTGTAATCTATGCATTGGAAATGAATTTCATTATATTTTTTGTTGTGAGTTATTGAAGAATATCCGAACTAAATACATGCCAAATTATTTTACAATCTGTCCTTGTGACGCAAAATGAATACAATGTTGAAAATAGGAAATACACAAGTTCTTGCTCACCTGTCATTGTTTCTCCAAAAAATTGTAAAATGTCTTTCAAATATACCACTATATAAAGCACATGGCCTGGTAATAAATATAGTATGAGTAAATGGGTACTCCGGCTTCCTCTACCACTAAAACTGGTCGCCATGATATAGCTGAAACACAAACAAAAATCAAATTCAGTATGAGTCGAGTAGACCCGTCGTAACCTCTGACCGTAATAACTTGTGTATCACCTATCATCTATTTTGTGTAATACGTATGCATTATGTAATAGTTACCGACTGAGATCGAGGTGTTCAAGCTAGATGAACACCTGAGCTCGTGCAAATTGTGCGCCGAGACCGCGTAGTGGTCGAGGTGCTCAAAGCACGGGCGAGGGTGTTTATCTTGAACCCGAGATCGAAGTCGATCGGTAACTGACTTACACTCTAGTGATATTGTTTATAAAAATATATATATTACATCAGCATTATTTTGTTCTACTTATTTGGGTGAAAATGGCCAAAGTCGTAAGTGCATGTATATTTATATTGTAGTATTTGAGAGAAAAAAAAACATACATTTTACTAACAGGTGGATATTTTACATAGTATTCTGGATTAAACTATTGTTTTAAATCCATAACGGTAGTGTTGTTACATAAACATTTAAAATGCAACACCCCCCCCCCCTTTCCGTGCCACATAAAAAAAACAGTCATACCAACATAACATCGTTCTCTCGTTTTTGCTATCTACCGGTTTGTATTGGAAATTTAATAGTACAAGTCCGCAACCTGCACGATGACTGCACTTTAACCTCAGTAAGTACGATTCATGTGTAAATTAAATTCGTTTTAAATTTGAAGAAAAGACGAATTATTCATATTCGCAAATCATTTTTGGATGAAGACGGTGTTTGACACTATATTTTAACAAGTTTGAATTAACATTCAAGGTCCAATGAAGCCACAGATTTTACAGGTTTTTTTTTTAATTATATTTGGTGTTTTCTTTTTGTGTAAGGTAACATGATCTCATTTTGTGTAAGGTAACATGATCTCATTTTGTGTAAGGTAACATGATCTCATTTTGTGTAAGGTAACATGATCTCATTTTGTGTAAGGTAACATGATCTCATTTTGTGTAAGGTAACATGATCTCATTTTGTGGTGTATATTTTCATAATTCTACTCTGTCATTTTCACGCACTTGTTATATTATTTATTGGTATGTATTGTATAACTGTTGGAAATATTTATTTGTCAAAATAGCCGCACGTGTGTTAGGCCCAGACCACATAGTGACGTCACTTGAACACCTCGGCACTGTGCCAGGGTTGCGTTCAATATCGTAGCAGCTAGCCTAGCTGCTAGGTAAAATAGCCATGACGATATTGAACGATTAGCTACGTAGCAGTGCTAGCAAATATGGCGCCAATCATATAGAATAATTTCTTGGAACATTTTAGCTAACGGTATTTGTCTAGTTACCCTAATAAAATATCCCCCGTATTAAAAGCGTTGCCACTTCCTGCAATGCCACTATTTTTGCCTTACGAAATTAAATTTAGTTTTTGCCGCCATCTTGGATTCAAAAGCTAGCATACCTTTTTTTAGGCTAGCTAGAGTTACGTAGCGGTTAGGCTAGCTTTCCATTCAATAGGATTTATCTACGTAGCTTAACCTAGCAGCTACGATGTTGAATGCACCCCAGGTGCTCAAGGGATGTCACTATTTGTCCTGGGCCTAAGCCACGTGCGAATTCTTTTGACAAATAGATATTTCCAAAATTTGAATACCTATCGATAACAATAGAACTATAATAATAATAATATACAATAATAAAGCTTTATTTAAAGTCGGTGCATGATAAACATATACAAACACAAGATCTAATGAACTTTTGAAACCGACATTGACAATAAAACATACATCATACAATACATAAACAGTGTAAGCAAACATACATTCACATAAGCATTAAAATGTTAAATAGCAAAGCACATACAATAAAGCATAGACATAGGCATAATAACCTAAGCTCTAGAGAGTTTTTGTACCGAATATAAAACATATAAATTAACCTTAAAGCAACTTATATCATGCACTACATAAAATCATAGTAATTACATTTAAACAAGCATGCAAAATAGATATACTATTGGCAATCACAAACAGCAATCCATGTGGCAAGTGCCTCTCTAGACAGCACTCAGCAGCAATAAAAAAAGCAAACATATGTTAAAAATAATCAATGATGGAAAAACATTAAAATAATATGCTAAAAAAAAATATCAGACGACAAAATAGTAAAATAAAGCAAATAACGTATAAAAGGATGCCAGCTAACTAAAACAAATTTAAGCATGCAGAAAGTATTTAAACTAAAGTTGAAGATTCAAAAGATTTAATTAATTCAACTCATGCACCATGTGCAACATGTTATATGAATAGTGAATGTTTAATTACTTTTGATACTTAAATGTTAATTGATTGATTTTTGGCGTTGTTTAACGCCACTTTCAACAATATTTCAGCTATATCATGGCGACCAGTTTTAGTGGTGGAGGAAGCCGGAGAGAACCACCGACCATGGGCAAGCAACTGGTAAACTTATCACTTGCAGTTGCGAGTCGAGTGCACCCTTTTCGTAATTTACAAAGTCGGGCGCGAACTAAATGTTAATTGAGGGGAGACTTAATTAAGAGGTTCACATCGCATTCAGTCATGTAGAACATGTTGGTATAACATATTACTATTGTAATCTTCTCTCCTCGTCCAGTAAGAAACCTTGAGTTATAACTTCAATTCCTATTAATACATTTCTCTGACGTCACACTATTGTTCGAAAAGTGGATTATTTTTAAGAATCTAGTTTATTCTTTTGTTCTTGAATACTTTTACCGTTTTAGGCTTAAAAACGTGTTTTACTTATTTTGGGGCTTTGGTGTCTCGAACCACTGCTGGGCTTTTTAAAGTCTACTTTAACTTTCAAAACTTCCATCTAACCATTCGGCTACGGTGACCACACTACTATTCTCTATAATTAGTATATTTGATTCTTGATAGTAAGCTTTATGAAAACAAATATCAACAATTTGTTTAAAAAAGCAATTCCTCGATATATAGAAGACACGATACAAATATTTCAGATCTGGCATAATTTATGTTCAGAACTGACGAGTATATGAACTCTTTTAAAATATATTCTCGCAATACAAACACAACCAACGAACCGACCGCAACTTAGCAAATCAGACAGACCACAGGTGAACATTTGGGACACTTGAAATATCTAAATATAAACGATTCTTTTGTCTTGAAAGATCTTGAAATATCTAAATATAAACGAGAATCGAAAGCACGAATGCCGATAAAATTGTGTTGTTTATTTTTTGTTAATTGTGGCTTATTTAGCTTTCTGAATATTAAAAAGGGTAAAAATATAAAATGAAAACACTTTTTACTGATGGAAATGTATTATGTTAGAGAAAACACTCCCAACTTGTAGATTCTTAAAAATAATCAACTCGACCCTGACAGGTCTCGTTGATTATTTTTTAAGAATCTACAGTTAAGAGTGTATTCTCCATTACGTATTTCATAGTCTCCTTTGGTTTATTAAATGTCATGCAAGACTGGTTCTGTATTGTTCAACTACTGAAGGACTTTTTGAGTTTGAAATAGAGTTCACCACAATTGTAGTTATCTATCATGTTAAACAAATAAGATAAATGCATTACTAGTAAATTTGAGCAAAATGTTGCTATATTAGTAATATTTGGGTTGGGGTAAAATTAAGGAAAACATATTCTTTTAGCAAAAAGTTTGATGCAAATGTAGAATTTTATTTAGATTGACCTTTTTTTGTTATTTTTTATTGTTCTTGAAATCAGACTAACGTTGTAAGTTCGAATCCACTCATGCGAGGTGTACCCGATACAACATATTGTCAATTTAGCTTGTGCATAAATTTAATCAATTTATTATTGATGACGTTAGATGTACTCTTTTACAATCTCGGAGGAGTATATATAATCATACAATATTGAGATCAATTGTTTAATCTATACTTAAACTATTATT
Source organism: Gigantidas platifrons (assembly GCA_002080005.1). Lineage (NCBI taxonomy): Eukaryota > Metazoa > Mollusca > Bivalvia > Mytilida > Modiolidae > Gigantidas > Gigantidas platifrons. The sequence continues at coordinate 697,586 of MJUT01010094.1, forward strand.
TCAATTTTACAGTTTTTCAATAGTTGGAAATTTAACGTCTATCTATCTGCAATGTTTTATTAATTGAGAGCAAGAATACGTATTTCTATTTCATCCCAGACATATATTGGGTGTTCAATATTTATATAACACGTTTATTGAACATAATAAACTTGTAATCTGATTATTATCTTCATATTAGTTATGTATTGTGATGATTTATTGTCCCTAGTTTACCTTTGGTACCATTATCGACAAATATTGTTGAATAATTAATTGAAATACCACACTGTCAGAACAGTTCCAAAGTCCAACAGAAAAAATCATAGAAAGAGGCAAAAGCGATACCACTAACACACGACCGCTCACTTTCCTGGCTAGGTACATAAACTTCAATACACGACCGCTCACTTCCCTGGCTAGGTACAGAAACTTCAATACACGACCGCTCACTTTCCTGGCTAGGTACAGAAACTTCAATACACGACCGCTCACTTTCCAGGCTAGGTACAGGAACTTCAATACACGACCGCTCACTTCCCTGGCTAGGTACAGGAACTTCAATACACGACCGCTCACTTTCCTGGCTAGGTACAGGAACTTCAATACACGACCGCTCACTT
>MJUT01010094.1:703865-722742 GCA_002080005.1 Gigantidas platifrons
AAAAAAATTAAGCAAATTACTAGCATTGAAATGTGGACAGATGCATTTATCAATTTTATTATTGTTTATATACAAAAACATTCTGAAAAAATGTCAGACATATTAAGATATCTTACAATAATCAGAGAAACTGCGACTAGCAACCCTTTACAAAAATGGTTATCTTATGATGAGCAGTTTCGTTTAAGAATGTCAAAAGATCCAACTAAATCATGGGCAAATATTGATGGGCACTTGTGGCTGATGTGCGCCCTGACAGGTAACATGGTAACAAAAGAACAAAAGTCTATGTCCTGCTATGATTTTAATTTTAAAGGGTTTTGTATTAAGACTAATTGTTTTTACACACACACATGCATTATATGCAATATGGGTCACCCAATACTGACATGTGGTCAGATGAATACAATGTATCCAAACTTTCAAGATACACAGATTCGCAACTACATGTATGGCTCCAGCAATTATGCTAATATGACCCCTCTGCCAACCAATGGACAGGAAAACTGGCAACAACCTGTTGTACAAGTACCTTCACCAAGGTTTGCTTTTCAACAAATAACCCCTAGACCCCAATGGCAAAATCAAAGACCACAGTTGCAAGGACAACAATGGCGAAACCCACGCTCAGCAACATAATTTTCGTCCCCGTAGTCAAGGATGGTTTATGGGAACTCGCTAAGAGCCCAATTAAGGTCACAAGACTGTCTGAACTTTTGTTAAAATATCCAAAAACAGCTCATTCAAAATTTCTTGAAAATGGTTTTAAATTTGGTTTTAGCTTGCATTATACAGGGCCCAGGTTATAGAGTCAAAAAATTTAAGATCTATTACTGAAAACATTGAGGAGGCAAAGAAAAAGATAAATCAAGAAATAGAATTAGGCAGGATTTTTGGTCCCTATATAAGAAGACCAATTTCTAATCTTCGTTGTTCACCAATAGGTATAGTACCAAAGAAATCTGGAGGTTCGAGACTGATTACTCATCTATCCTATCCCGAGGGAGATAGTGTGAATGATTTCATCGATCCATCATTAACAAGGGTTAATTATTCCAATTTTGATTCTGTTGTCAACATCATTCAAAGCTTAGGTCGGGGATCATTAATTGGGAAGATGGATATTAAATCAGCTTTTCGGCTCTTACCATGCCGTCCAGGTGATTTTGATTTGTTAGGTTTTAATTTCAAGATCAATACTATATTGACAAGTGTATGCCTATGGGATGCTCTATCAGTTGTTCAACATTCGAAAAATTTTCAACTTTCTTACAATTTGAGCTCAAAAGGAGGACAAATTCACAAAATATAGACCATTACTTGGATGATTTCTTTTTTGCTGGTTCCCCATCATCTAATTCTTGTCAATATCTGATGGACGCATTTACAGAATTATGCAACGAGGTTGGTGTACCTATTGCTGATGATAAAACAGAAGGCCCTACTACCTGCCTGACATATTTGGGCTATCAGTTGGACACTGAAAAATTGCATATTCAAATTCCCTCTGATAAAGTAGTAAAATTGCTACAGCAAATATTCAATACACTGCAAATGAAAAAGGTCCGTTTAAAGGAATTGCAGTCCCTGACTGGCTCCTTAGCTTTTTGTGCCAGGGCTATGCCATCTGCTAGAGCATTTATAAGGCGATTGTATTCAGCTATGTCTGGTGTTGAAAAGTCACACTACAGGATCAGATTGACAAAGGGTATTAAAGATGATTTGTTCATGTGGCAGCAATTCCTTACAAATTGCAATGGTATTTCATACATGTTAAACTCTCAGTGGCGTAGTAATAATGTCCTTGAGTTGTATACAGACAGTGCAGGAGGTACACACCTTGGTTGTGGTGTCTACTTTCAAGGGAAATGGGCATTTTTACAGTGGCCAAAAGAGTGGTCGAAAACAGGGATTTGAAGTGATATAACATTTCTAGAGCTGGTTCCAATTTTTTTTGCAATTTTTTTGTGGAAATTTCAATTCAAAGGTATGCGCATTAAGTTTAGTTGCGATAACCAAGCAGTGGTTCAAATATTGAATACTAAAAGTTCTAGGTCAGAAAGAGTTATGTCATTGGTGCGTGAAATAGTTCTATTGTCTTTAAGGTTTGATTTTCATATAAATGCAGTGCATATCCCAGGAACTGTGAATAAAATTGCTGATTCAATTTCTCGTATGCAGTGGGAAGCATTCAAGACAGTCGCTCCACAAGCAGATCCAAAGCCCACCAAAATTCCACAGGAATTCTGGAAGTATTTGCCGGAGAAGTAGACTCTTTAGTAAATGCATCATTGGCTGAGAACACGGTAAAGTTGTACAAATTGGCCGTTAAACAGTTTGATGCGTTTTGCACAGAATATAAGTTGTCTCCTAGTTGGCCCCCTCCGTTAAATCATGTTGTCAATTTTGTTGCATATTTATCTTGTAAAGGTTATTCTTTTTCAACAGCAAGTTCTTATGTATCAGGAATTGCTTTTCAATTGAAAATTAATGGTTTCAGTGATGTAACTGATTCATTCTTGATAAGAAAAATGCTGAAAGGGTTTCATAAAGTTCGTCCAACAAGAGATACCAGAGCCCCAGTTACTATAGATATGTTGAAGCTACTTCCTCGGGCTCTGGACGCAGTTTGTTCATCTAAATATGAATCCCTGTTGTTTTCGACAATTTTTTCTGTAGCCTTTTTTGGCTTCCTTCGAATCGGGGAAGTGGCAGTTGTCTCTAAGAAAGATAAAACTTCAAAGGTGATGCAGTTAAGTGATGTACAACTGACGAAAACAGATTGTAAAATCAATATTCGTTTTTCAAAAACTGATCAGAGTGGGAAGTCAGCGCAAATAGAAATTAATGAAAGCCCACATCAACAAATCTGTCCGATTACGTTGTTAAAAACATACTTGTCAGTTCGACCAGTAGGGGATGGTCCCCTGTTTTGTCATTTTAACAGAACCCCAGTTACTAAATACCAAGTGTCCTCATTGCTTCGGTCTTCCTTGCAATTTTTAGGAATAAATCACACCTGTTTTAAAGGCCATTCGTTCCGGATCGGTGCTGCAACTCATGCTAGCATGCAAAATGTTCCTGATAATGTAATTCAAGAAATGGGCAGGTGGTCAAAAAGTTCATCTGTTTTTAAGCGCTATATTAGGACCAATGCACTTTAAATGCTACAGTTTTTAACTACAGATTTTGACATTTTATTTGTATCAGGTCACTAAAGAAAGCATTTCTTTTGTTTTAAGATCAAACTACTACACCAATGGTATGGATAGTGGGATCGTCCATTATAAAATGGGCTTTTGAACATGCTGGAAGTCGACCGGTGGGTACAACCCTTGGCTTACAACTCTACGGTTATTCCGTACTATGGGTGGGGCATCCTGGATTGAAGGTTGCTCAAGTGCTCAACCTGGTACATGCACTACTGCATTGGAGAAGACCCCCAGCCTTCTTAGTAATTCATGCGGGGGGCAATGACATTGGAAATATGCGATGTAGCCTATTACGTTACAACATAAAATTAATTGTTAAACAATTAATGCAACTTCTCCCAAATACCACTATTGTTTGGTCATCAATTTTACCCCGTTTGAGATACAGATCATCTAAAAACACAAAGTCCATGGAACATTGTAGGACAAGAATAAACAGATCTTTAATTGATTATGTAATTAAGCATAGGGGTAAAGCTATTAAATATCCTGAATTTAACGATAGGTATCCAGGATTATTTTTTTGATGATGTTCATTTATCCTTTATTGGCAATGATTTATTTTTAAACACCATACAAGGGGCTTTTGACACTTTCTTGCATAATTTTTGTTTGTCGGTGTATCCGTTAGAATAAATTTAACGGTTTAAGAGTATTTGGCATGACAGAGAAAAATTGTTGGCGTGAGCTCCATTATTAATGACGCTCAGTGGCGGAATGTTTCTCAAAAGTTCAATTTAATTTTTCATATTTTGTATAAACATTAGATATGCTGTTTGGTGTCTCCAGCAGCACTTAAGGTTTAATATTGAAGAACATTGTCGATGTAAATATCGGCCGCTTATATTGTTGAATTTGTGTTGAATGACTGTGAGTTGATTGAGTTGATGAAAAGTTGACACTTTGAAGAATATTCAATGAGGAAAAGTTGACAATTGTGAAGTTGATAATATATTATTAATTATTGCTTATATGAAAAGTTGATAATATATTATTATTGCTTATATGAAAAGTTGACAATTGTGAAGTTGACTATTATTGCCTATATAAATGACTGTCATGGCCAAATACATCCAAATATTAAATGTTATGCTTTATTTAGTGTTTGTTTAATTACGACATCTTCAATAATAAAAATTAATTCGAAATACGAATTAATTTCCATTATTGAAGGGGAGTCCCCCCTTCAGGAATTTGGTTGACATATGATATGTCAATCAGAGTAACTTCCCTTTGTACGAGTATATAAACGGTTGGGCGTTTGAAATTCTTTCTTTTTCGGTGCAGCAACATCATCAAAGCAACAATTTTTTTGAAAATCCCTCCACTCCCACCCTTTAAAATATGAATTTATATACTTGTGTTATATAAATGTTTGCTTGTTCGTTTTGCTGCTGTGTTTTTACTATTTTTCAGATGCATGCGGATTGTCGATTACGCATACTACGTGTACCATCCATGTCAACATGTCATGACAGTCAGTGACAACTATATACGTGGACGTTGTATTATGCGGCCATTGTTGGTGTACAGTAACTACTGCTGTTTGGTCTCCCCAACGGCGGAATTTTTCTCAAAAGTTCAGTTTAATTTTTCATATTTTGTATAAACATTAGATATGCTGTTTGGTGTCCCCAGCAGCACTTAAGGTTTAATATTGAAGAACATTGTCGATGTAAATATCGGCCGCTTATATTGTTGAATTTGTGTTGAATGACTGAGTTGATGAAAAGTTGACACTTTGAAGAATATTCAATGAGGAAAAGTTGACAATTGTGAAGTTGATAATACATTATTAATTATTGCTTATATGAAAAGTTGACAATTGTGAAGTTGACTATTATTGCTTATATAAATGACTGTCATGGCCAAATACATCCAAATATTAAATGTTATGCTTTATTTAGTGTTTGTTTAATTACGACATCTTCAATAATATATCATCATATTGCAAAAGGAATACTTTTATTCGCGAAGTAGGACTGGAGCAATAAAAAACTAATTAAATAGTTAAAAATTGCCTCGTAATACTAATATTGATAAAAATCAATTCATCCTTTTATTTAGATTTCCAATATTCAACCCATATGAAATTCGCAATTGGACATGACTTAATAAAACTTAATTTATAAATTTTAGAAGATTACTTTGTAAAAACATGTTATATATTTATGGAACAACACTGAGAAAATTCCCAGTAACACTGATATTTATTTTCCTAAAAACAATTAATTTATACTTGTACAATTTCCAATATTGATCCTGTATTATCCGTATGCACATATATAGTTTATGTTTAACATTAGAAAAATTATTTGTGGAATATCATATGGGCAAAGCTTAGGAGGCTATAGTAATTTAAAATGTTTGATGTACTTTTTACAACAAAATATCTGCAGAATTAGATATTTGAGCTGACAGATGTTCGGTTCTACCTCGACGGGATTCGAAATCACCCCATTGGTAAACTACAGCACCAATCGCTTAGCATTATGTCCAACTCAGTCGACCACTCTGCAACATCTGCTATATAAAACTATATCTTCAGTACTTGAAGTGTTACCTCGTCTCATAATATAACTATATTGACATAAGACATGCGCTTCAGCGTGTGTAGTTGGTACACACACACATATATTATGTATATATTGTATACGATATCGAAGAATTCACCATACAGTCACAGAAAATAAAGTATATTAAACAAATGTCTAAGCATGTGATAACCAAACAATATCTCACATTGGATTTCATAGGTACATGAAATACTAGGTCCCGTCCTTTCCTCATTCGTGACTAATCAACGGGTTTGAATAACAATATTAACACGACTGGTGCCACTAGTGGAGCAGGAACTGCTACCCTTCCGGCGTACGTAAGTTCACCCCAGTTTTAGTGGGGTTCGTGTTACTCGATCTTTAGTCTTATGTGTACGTTTCGTAGATCGTTGTTTGTGTTTTTTTACTTTTTCTTTAGGCCATTGTCAATGTGTTGTCTGTTTTTCTTGGATATACGGCTTCTGATTACCTCTTTGGTATCTTCAAACTCTTCTTAATATATATGTTTGTGTATGTGTTAGATTGATGACTGCTTCAGCTGGAATGTTATATCTCACATATTTAGACTGGTATAAGAGTTATTTACTATAATTATATTAATTACTTTATTTTCACTCTGTATATGTCGTTTACTGATTAAATTATTAAACGTTATGTCAATTGCTATAACAACAATGTGCTGATTTGTGGTAAAGTTTTCTTTATCTTTCATATGAAGGGTCGATTATTTATGAGACTTTTGATGTGTTACTTCAGTTTTCTTTTTGTTTAACGATAATTCTCTGAATGTATAGGATGTGATGTTTTATTCATGTTTCTCGGTATGTTCCATTATATATGCATATATTTGATTCAATTCAATGTAATTTCCTTTATTGTCTTTCTAAATATAGTTACATCAAAGACCGTATACACATCATTGCTTGTAGAGATAATGTTCTTAAATAAATAAATAAAAATGTATATATACAATGTAATATATTCAATAATATATTGATTTACGTATCATGCATCTCCAACTAATATGTTAGAACAATTTGTTATTTTAGTCAACAAACCATATGGTCGGGGTTAAGCATTAATTACTTTGAATAATGTTTATTATTCAATTGTAATGGTTAGTGTGAAGTTTTCCAGAACGACATATTTTTTCCATCTCACTCTTAATGAAAAAAAATCATTCGTAATATTTTTAAATACAAAAACTAAGACAAGTAGTGTACATTTATTTAAATTTGAAGACTACATTATCAGAGGTGTTTACCCCAAATGAAGGCTATCAGTAGTATTGGCGAGTGTTATCAGTAGTTTTGGACCTCTGTCAGTAGTATCACCGTTGAGCATCGCAAAGTGACACGAACTTTCTAGGGGGTCTGAAATATTGATCTGAGTCATATTTTGAAGATACTAAAGAAATTTTATAGGATCCATTACCCTTTGTTTCTGAAATAAATGACAGGGAAATGTGTTAAACTCAGTGATGTCCTATTAGCATAATGTATGTTATTCAGTTAAGTAGAAGTTCAGCTGCACTATTAGAGTAATATAATTAATTCAATTCTACTAGCTACATGTACACCAGTTTGATCACATTAACTTTTGTTTCAAAGTTTTAATTTCACTCACAAAAGCTTATGACACAGACACCAATGATTGCACCAGAACATCCCTGGATAGGTTAAAAAAAATGGGCTAAAATGACAAATGTCCAAAAATTTTAAAAAATTTGGGCCCAAACCATATAAATCCCAGACCAAAAAGAAGGGAATAAAGAAAGAAAACGAGAGGTGTGGGTCAGGTTCATTTATAAAATATGAAACCATACACCATCTCTTTCCTACTATCGAAGTATAAAAATGACTACAAACCTTGAGCAATCTTTGAATCAGGAAACATGATTTTGAAAGCCCACAAATGATTTCATAGTGTAAGACATGTTCGTTTGTTTCATGGTGTTTAAGTTCTTATGCACTTTAGACTCAACGTGTATTTTACAATCATTTTTCCGGCAAGACTGCACAAAAAATCAGATCAAACAAGGCCACAAATCGTGATATGAGTTTTTATACTTCTGCAGTGTTTGTTTTCTTTGGCGGCGTACGATTGACATCGTGATCTTCCACCCCCAAATCCAGAACCCGCTTTGCAGCTTTGGCTGCTGACATCTTTTCATTTCGGATTTTCAAGCGAGCACATTTCTCAAACGCTAAACAGACGATAAATTAGAAGTATTCCGAATGCATTCGAAGTCTTGATCGCTCTAACGTTTTATGCGTTGACTCATATATACAAGTATTCAAGAACTTCGTGGAAAATTAAGTGCGGGAAATTATAATTTTGAAATGCCACAGAACCCGTACTTTCGCGAACAAATCCGTAGTCTGTATTTTGCATCTCAAATCCGTGGTAAATACGGAAAATCCGTAGCAGTAATCACCTCTGCGTTATACATATTTGCTGATAATCCGTGAAGGAATACATTTGCTAGGGCGCACACAAACAATTCTTCAATTTTTTCATAAAAAAAAACAAAATGTTTCCTAAAAACATATTCCAGTAGAACTTATTTTGGAACTTATCAAGTATATTGTTAAAGTAAAGACTATAACGACTCCTCGCTTGGTCAACTACAGGCTAGGGGGTCGTTTTTACTCCTTATACTCATTGATGATAACTCTAATGTGACTGTGAAATGTAGAACAGCCACAAAAGCTCTGTTTTGTACTTTCAATTGTGCCTACGTCTAAAGGTAGATAGTCTCTAACGGTCACTTACATCCACATCCTTTTCGTAGTATTGTTGTTTAATAAATATACAATATTAGTGCAGTAATTTAAAATATAAAGTTTATGTGTACGAGGCTCAAAAACTTGGATAAAGGCGAAGTTCTCCTGCAGAAAAATCACATTAACTCATCAACTTTTATATTTTGAACTAAATAATGAAATTATACAATTATCCCTATATTGCCCTTTTGTTATTTTGTGTCAACCGGAAGTGAAATGGGTCTATACATCTACTAGTTGACTATTAGTCCCCGAGGGTATCATCTGCCCAGTAGTCAGTGTTTTGACATATTATTAGATATATTTATTATTGAAATTTTCAGTTCCTAAATAATATTATTCTTAATAAAACTAAGCTTCTCCTCCCTCAGACACAGGTGACCTTAGCCGATTTTGACTATCCTGTTTAGGTTCTCCTCTCTCAGACATAGGTGACCTTAGCCGATTTTGACTATCCTGTTTAGGCCCTTTGGTTTTATTGCTCACAACAAAATAACTTATTTGGCTTTCCTATCTTTCGAGTTTCCAGAAATGCGTCCTGCGCACTAACTTTGATATCTACGAGTTTATTACTAGTTCCGCAAAGCTCAAACGTTAAGATGTGAGAGCGGTATCAGAACAACCTATATTTCGGTCAGTGACATTATATAACAATAATTTATCCTGCAATCATTACATTTTCTATACAAATATACAATACGAAAAAAAAAGTGGTTTATTCGTCTGGTATACGAATAACTTTTTAAGCCCCGCCAATTACGGAACTACTTTTTTATGTCCTCTGTTCGACAGACCCCAGTAATCAATATTTAAACAATCGGTCGTTATTGTTAATAAATGTGGCCTTTCGGATTTCTAAATACAAATGGACAAAATAAATAATATGAAAATAATAATTCTAAAATTCATCATTCGTTGTATACTTATTTTACGCTAAACAACTCCTAGAAGAAATGAAAAACAAGTAAAGAATCGCTTAAAAAAATCAGTGTCAGTGTGCAGATGATCCAAATTTACGAGAAAGTATCACTCTTTAACCTAGAATGGTCTCTTCCATTGTATCTACCTGATAATGACATGATTGATGAGGACATAACTTATATTCTTCTGCAAATTAACATGTCAGTGCCACCTGAGAGTCGTCATTTTTGTACTTATAGCATTCGCATGTTTACACGTGTATATATTTTACGAACTTCGTACACATCATGTCAAATGCTGTAACAATTACAGATATCAATTAAAACATGTTAAAGATATATGATTTAGGTTCTAAGATGTCAAGTTTCAATCTGGCTTTTAACCTTAATCAATAACTATTCATTTGAATCAAAATTATTTCACTTCCTGTTGGGTACTATTTGTTCGCGAATTTTTGTCGGTAAAAAATCTGGTATTTTACTACGCCGAATTGTGAGAATCCCATTGGGGTAATGCATTATAAAAAATGCATTTATGAGTTAAAATTATTTTCTAAGACATTGCAGATTGCAGGATAAATACAATATGTATCCAATCAATGCAATTTGACTGCTCATGTGCAGGATAAGAAAATATAACGTCATACGGATGTTTGTCCCTGTGCAATGTGATTATCCAGGTGTCAAAAATATGCTACTTAATATGTCCTTTCCTTACCCGTTTGCATTGAAAATCAAATAATATGCTTCATCGCAAGGTGAATGATCCATGTTTTATATACTCCTATGACTACTGGAATGAATGAATGTCTGAATACACCCTTGACTTTCTCAATGGAGATTTAACATCACATGGCCACCATTTTCGCTTAGTTAATTTTGTCTTTAATTTAAACAATATTTATTTCCAAAATAAACAGACAATACAGTACATCAAACATAGTAATTACATACATGATTCAGAAACAATCAATTATGCTTTTATAAATCTGTCTCCTAAAATAAACATACATAGCATAATCATGACTATTATAGCATGCTCTTTATAAAATCTATAACTATTAATATATTTATATAATAATATTGCTGGTAATTTATAATAAGACATCCTCCCGAGTCAAGGTCACTGAGTCCAGACAACGTGTCATGAATGTGTCGCGCTATGTGGACACAGGAACCCCGGCCAGGGAAGATAATACATTTGATAGAGTAGAATAAAAGTATGTGAAATACTAATAATGTGTACTAAGGAGGGAAAAGTGATAACTTATGATTAATTTTGAGGCGAGATGTACGTCACTAAAGTACGGTAAGCCATATGATCATGGTGTAAACCTTTTACTTTTGATGTTGTATTTCTGCATCGAAACGAAAATTAACGTATTCTGTTCGTCCGTCAATTCATTTGTTCCAAAAAGAAGTAACTTTATGGTAATATTTACAGGGATGTTTGAGATGGATAATATCAATTCCTGGCTAATGTCAGCAATTCTAGGACAGTGTAGAATATAATGAGAAGTTGTTTCCATCCCCCACATAGACAATTAGGAGAGTTAACTAAATTTCGTAAGAAAAGGTGTTCGTTTATGGAGCTGCTGTTCATACGAAGACGTGCATGTAATATTTGTCCAATTCGTGAGCCTACGTAGTAGTAAGTAGGTACTTTGGCATTTTGATTTTTGAGTTTTTTTTTTAATATAGATAGAGATTCGGTTTTTCGGAGAGTGTGTGGCAGATTGTTCCAAATATTTATAGTTGACGGCAAGAAATAGTCGGCGTATTGATTAGTTCGAGTAAAAATTTACATTTTCAATTAAAAAAATACGTTTATGTTAAGCGATACCTGGGTCTAGCTCACCTTTTTGTAAAATTATGTCTAGCTCGCCTGTATGAAAACATAATATGTCATGCTCGACTGTTTGTAAAATTCTGTCTGGCTCGTCTGTTTGTAAAATTCTGTCTAGCTCGCCTGTGCCTAATTTTAGAAATTTTAGAAATTAATTCATACTAAATCTGAAAGATTATAATAGATATATACAACTATAGTTATCTATACTAGTTTAAATTGTACCATTGTAACACATATTTAGAACCATAATTTCTTTTTTCTCAAAATAAGGGCTTATGAGCTTCCCCAACCAATTATAGAGGCACATTTCACATCCAACAAATAATTCATCCCATTACCTGACAATGAACTCGAACTCGCTGATCTACCAAAATATAGTTATATTAAAATAAATACTCATAGACATTTCAAACGATCCAGACGATACGATAACCTGCTCCAGGATCTTTCTAGCTAGCAGTACCAAATCTATAGAAGGGTGTCCATTGGGGAGATTATTAATGAGAAGATCTAATAAAGGTTCAACAACTACGGAGATTACTATGCTTTAAATATGCTTACACAAGGAGATAAAATCACATAATGATGACGTATTGAGAAAACACGCTTCTAATCAAACCAGTCATCATGTGACCACGGAAATCCGTCTAACGCTGCCAGGGGAGAACATAACGTGGGCATATCGTAACACTTGGATAGCAAATATAATGGTTTTCTAATACATATAACAGGAATCTTTCTTTTAAGATTCAACTACCAAGCAAATTGTCATAATAGTAATAAATAAACCAACATCTTATTCTTACAAAAATAAAATTGTACATCCATCAGAAAAGGGAAATAGCTTATGTGATGAACAAAAGTTATCAACAGAATCGACATTTCTAACTGATAGTCCTAAGTTTTGTTCTTTACTATTACTGCTTTAATGTTTCTTATATAGTAACTATTGACCTTTGATCACAATATCACACATTGTCCTTTGATCGTAATACACATTTGTGGGTACTCAACGTCAATGCATAATACACAAAAGTCGTTCTAAAATCCGACTTCATCTTTCCATTTTTACTTCAATCACTTGACTCACTAAAATGGAGTATTGTTTGATAGTACTCATCATTTATTGATCGTCCCAATATTAAAATAGCTTAAAACATCACAACATACGCAAAATAGTACTGGAATGAAAATCACTATACATGCAATAACCCCCATTACTCGAGATGAACTTCTATTGTCTGAGGCCGATTTTTTTGTCATTCTATACACTGCTGTATTTGTCTTGTCAATCAATAAGTTTTGTTGTATCTTAGTTAAAATGTCATTTTTATCAACGACAGTCTGATCTCGTATTACAGTAGAATTATACATACACGTCGAATTACATGAACAGTGGGTGGTTGATGATGTTCTTGACGGTCCATCGCTTTTTTCACGTGTTGATGACACGACATCATTGGCTTGATCTGTCGAGGACGGACCAACGCTACTATGAGCTATTGATGAAGAGCCAACGCTGTATCCATACACTAATGAGGGGGCATCGGTGCTTGGGTATGTTGGTGATGGGCTATCGCTGTTTCCATGGGTTAATATGGTTGCTAAGGTTGTCTTTGTGGTACTAATTGATACATTGTTTCCTACTGTGATTTAAATAAAACACAGATGATTAGGAAATATACGTTTCAAATCATCTAGACAATCATGCAAGATTCATTCCTTTATCTTCGTCAATATTTTCAACAATTTTAACCGCCATGATATAGCTGAACTATTGCTGAGAGTGACGTCAAACACCATAAAACTAAACCAATAATAGTTGTATATCTTATTATTTTGTCAGTAATTGCAGATAATTTATCGAAATATCCTCATGAAGGCATTTGATATTTTGTTATAGTAAATAATTGAATTATCTTTGCTTAGCTACTTCTAATAATACTAGTTGTGTTTTTATATTGATATATAGGAGCATTGTTTGTTACCTGTTGTATATCCATGACGTTACATAATGTTTTATAGTCCTGGATTAAGAACTAATTATGTAGTTGTATAGTATATGTATTTGTAGAAAACAATGGTGCATTATATGGAATTGATATTATACACTATACTCATTTAACCGGCCATCACAACTGCAAATGAGCGGGACTTACATCATGGTACAACAGGCACGTTTGAATGATATGATGTACCTTAACTTAAACTCCTGTCAAATGTCAATCATCATTATATTCTGATACAAAACACAAATAGCACGGTTCTCACTCATGAACTTCGGATATGTTTGTTTATTAAGTTAATTCATAATAACTTTGGTATATACAATAAGTGTACAGTACATGTAGCTGAGCTTTCAACAGTGTAGTCCATTCTTGTGTTTTGAACTGCATTCACCCCATTCTTGTGTTTGGAACTGCATTCACCCTGTTAACTCAATATAAAATTATGTTTTTTTGTGATATGGCTATACTTACCCTTCCGGAGCACCTAAGTTTACCCCCGGTGTTTAGTGGGGTTTATGATGCTCAATCTTTAGTTTTATGTGTAGTATTTCGTATATTGCTGTTTGTCCTTTTTCTGTTTACCATTGTTTTTCTGTCCTTTGATTTACGGTTTCTGGTTACCCATTTCGTATATTCAATTTTTTATTTCGTTGAAACTGATATTTTCATCCAAACATTTCCAAAACAACAGATAAATATAATTATTAAATATCATTATTTAAAGCTGTGATTTGTCAATCTATGTCACATGATTTAATTTCAAAACATGTACAGACTGGTTCTTACTTAAATATAAACCTTAGTTTTAGATTATTTCATCCAGCAGTTGTTTGGAAATATCAAAAAATAAAAATCAAGCTTTGATGTGTTTCTATGGTTATGATCATTATTGACGTAGCTAATAGCTAAGCAGATAAGTGATGGAAACCGATTACTCACTAGAAAAGAGGAATAATTCAAAGAACATTAAGAGAATGCAGCATCGGACAGCTCTAATAGATCTACAATTACTAATGCGTAATAAAAGTTATATTTAAATTGCATTATATGTGTATATGGCGTCATGTATTTCCAGTTCTAATATGACGTCCCGTATTCGGTATACAAATAACGGCATATTTGAATAACAATCAAATATAGGCCACACATGTGCGCTGAGCTAAAAAAAAAAAAAAAAAAAAAAAAAAAAAAAAAAAAAGCACCTATATAAACACTGACTATTTTCAGAAAATTCTTCATGGTTAGAGATTTTCTATTATTGTTTATCTAAAAATTGTTGAAATAAATGAAGTTAAAATTAAATAAATCCTAATCAAGTCTTATCATGATTAAACTCTTATAAACACTGCTTGTTTAAAATTCCGTAGGAGATTGATGGAATAGCCACTACCAGCGCATCACCTTGACCGCCTCGAATATTAAAATTACCGTATTTGTCCTATTAGAATCGAAATAATTCATGACGGCCATACTTTTTTCGCTATCGCTCGGGGTTAAATATTCATGAATATAATGCCTACCCATATTTGAATAACAATAAAGTATGGCCGGCATGAATTATTTCTTAAATTACAGCTTTTGAATAATATGATACTACAATAAACAATTGTAGCCTTTTTTATGGCGGTCAATGCATGTTTTATATACCCATGAAAGTATATCGACCTCGGACTTCGTTCTCTGTCTATTTCATCTGGTCGTTAAAACATGTATTGACCTCATCAAAAGGCTTTAGTATCAGCAATGACATACTTTCATATACTGCCCATCGTGCTGAATTTCCACCACAGAGGACTTGTTGTATATCACAAGGGAGAGAACATTCAGCTGGATTGTTTTTATGTATATTTTCTTCAAATTTTGAAAGACATATACATTTTGGTATTACCTGTCAACGAGAATATATATGTATGACTATATATGATAATATTAATGCATAACGTATGAAGCTTGTGTCAACAATTACACTTAACTATGCATGGATCTGCATTGTATCAGTTATAAAAAAAAGTTTTTAAAAACCACACTGTCGGTACAGTTCCAAAATCTTATTGACAACAGAACCAAAAGCGCTAGCCCTAACACACACATAAATGGTACAGGGACATCAATAAAAAGGTGGCTGTTTTATAAACCAACAGACACAGTTGTGTCACCAGATGAACAAAGTTATAATGAAGAACGTAATGATTTTGAACATTATACATCATATATTTAATCTTGTGGCACATATAGGTAGCTGCCATATGTATATTAGTTCTATTAAAAACAGCCGATGGCCTCAACCATCACTAAATATTAGATTGTACAGAATGCCATCGCTAGACATAATAGTGGAACAACAGTTAACTTTGAACCACACTCTAATTGTCAATAATATCTTTCGTCATCTGCAAGAGACAGAATACTTTCTTACACAGGTGTTGATATCTTCCGAAAAACTTTTTGAAAGATGAGACGATTCTTTAAAAATGCCACATTCGAACAGACGATAGATAACTCGTCAGCATGTGCTTTTACGACGGGAAAGTCAGTATTATCAGTGTAGACATCCGTAACAATAATATTGTGTTTGCACGTTTTAATTGCGCATCGCATATTTATTAATTTTGGATATGTTGATTATTTTCAGTGAATATAGATGTTTAAAACGTTAAGAACCGTGTACATAATCTTATTTTGTGATTTTATCACCTGCCTTAAATGTATGCAGCGCGCATCCGCTAATACGATTTCGCCGTCTAAATAAATCGCTCGTTTACTTGCAAAGCGAAAGAAGGGTGTCATATTAGAATAAACAATCAACAACACTCTAGGTTACATATTTTATGTACTGCGTACAATTCCCATCCGCGTATATTTAACATTACGGTGAGAAATAATAAACAGCATTGTATAAACAATATGTAATAACGGAACGCAATATAAAGTGGCGGCGCTTAACTTATCGGCCATGGTCAATGTGTAAGGGAACAAACCAATAATGAAATCTCATCGGTAATTAACAAACAAACAAATACATATTATTGTACAATTAATTACTCTTTGTGAGGTCACAGGCCGAGGGTTCTGATTTCCTGCTATTGATCGCACAAAGAGTAATTTATTGTTTCATTATAACTATTTTCTCTGAATGCTGCAAGTTCGTTGGTGAACCATCAAATACCACTTTGAAAGTATATTTTGATAGAACTTCATGATCCTTGATATTCATGACAAGCAAACTTTGAATGTTTGTGCTTTGATCTATGCTGTTTTTACTCAGTTAAATGTTGTATTTTATGCTGTTTTTGTGTGTGTGTTTTGGCCTTTGATGATTAAGATATTAATTGAAAAGTCAACTCTATTAAATTAACAAACAAAACAATTAACGTTGTCTGTGTAATTTTCTGTACATCATTGGCTGTCATTTTATCTTATTTCCTCTGGTCATTGTATTGTCTGTCCTTCGATATTTAACTTTGGTATCTTCAAACTTTTTATTGTAGAATTAAGTTGAGAAAAAGTTCATATTTTAGACGAACTTTAGTTTGACGCAACGTGGTAAGCAGTTGAAACTCGCTGACACAAAGAAAGTAGGCTCATTGATGATTGGCCGATTCAAAATATGAACCCTGACGAGGCTTCGTACGGAATGTCGTTAGATGTTAGTGAATCGCCAAAGAATGGAAATTTAAAAAAGTAACCAATTGTAATAATAATTATATTGTAGACAGACGTGTCATATATTTTGTCATACATGTAATACACTAAAATCAATGTTAAGATGATAAGACATTACTTCATATCAAGGGGCCAGGGTGGCTCAATGAGTTAGGTCGTTGGATCTAACAACTCATACAAGCATATCATTAATACGGCGTGGGTTCGCGCCCGGCTTTGTAAATTACAAAAAAGGTGCACTCGACTCGCAAGTGATATAGTTTACCAGTTGCTTTCCCATGGTCGGTGGTTCTCTCCGGATTCCTCCACCACTAAAACTGGTCGCCATGATATAGCTGAAATATTGTTGAAAGTGGCGTTAAAACACCAAAAATCAAAAATACCTCATATCAATGTACCACAGAATATACCTCTTAATATTATCAGTGGTATAATAGCCGAATTATGTATTCACGCGTTATGTTGATAACAGTGGCATTATGGGAGTCGATTTTGATATCCGCCCATCGCCAGGTGTCCTGGGAACGGATTGGTGATAACATTTTGCAGGTCGTACGAGGGATTCGTGTGTTGACTATACGAGTAGCATGGCGGGTGGCTTATAAGAGGCAGGAACAGCTCACCCTTCGCGAACATCTGAGTTCCTCCCAGGTTTTTGGAAGGGTCTGTGTTGCTCATCTTTTCAGGTTACTAGGTTGTGTTGTGTTTTTTGTTTTTTGTTTTGTCTTATTTTCTGTTTTTGTTGGCAGTGTTTCTGGATTGTCCATTCTTGGTTACCCCTATGGGTTTCTCTAACGTTTATTCACCGGGTACTCCAGTCTTGTTTGAAGTGCAATACCCTTTGTCCACAACAGGTAAGCATCAAACACTGGATACGTCGTCTATATTGACGATTGGTATTTAGTTCTACTGGAAATATGCATTTTCATAACAACTATATCTACATTGTTTGCAAATGTTATAAACATTGAAGAAGAAAATTAAACTAGCTGATAGTCACAAATGGCTCAATCAAATTATAAAAAAAAACATAATTTAATTGATAATAATGTTCCATGTTTCTAGTTGGAAGAATATTAATAAACCTAATTCATACCTTCTGTGTTGCAGCATACTTAAAAGCATTAGATTCACACCTCTGAATACAATTTTGAGTATGGGGGCTATTCTTGAAGGTCTTGGATTCAGGGTCGCCAAGTGTGTCATTGGCGTCATTATTGTAGCATCCTAATTCCGTACTAACCCCTTAAATAATCAATATCATTTTGAACTGGTGTTTATATAAAACATACATCAGAGATCACAGTATTAACTGTATGGTATAATAATCAAATATATAGTACCTGAGAAATATAATTACAAACAAAAAATACCAATCCTTCAGAACAATTCTAAAATTCAATCCGAGATCCATTGAATCAGAGGCAAAATCGGTAACCCTGACAAGATAAATCTAGCTTAGAAATATCCTGCACCACTCCTGTGAAAGTGAGCGGTCTTTTATATGTGTATTAAGGGTATCAATTTGACCTCAGTCTACAATTTTACTATCGGATTTTGGAAATGTTACTATAGGTGTCAAACCAGTAATTCAACCAATCAGAGCTAAGAACATATACAAAAGTAGCCCCTTTTTAAAAAAAAAAAGTTCCTTTCATTTTGTTGTATTGTGACAAATACTGAATGGAATGGAATAATTAAAATTGATAATTGAAGTTAAATATATAAATATTATTTTGAGCCCAAATTTGATGCATTTAGTTGTATGTTAATACCTCTATGGAGGATTTGATGCATGATCCATATATATTGAATTTCCCGGGGATGACTGAGCTATTTTTAGAGTAGGTGTTTTCCATAGCCTGGCATTTCACTGCAAG
>MJUT01010094.1:726934-739189 GCA_002080005.1 Gigantidas platifrons
GGGGGGGGGTGCACGGGGGGTTATGCTAGCCCACGGACTATAGAGGAATCATGTACATTTCAGAAAATATATGGTCTTAGAAAGGTTAAACTTAAGATAAATTAGCCAGACAGGCTCGAAAAAACACAAATTTAGTAGACTAGAAAATGTTAAATAAATTAATTATAGGTTTCACACCTATAGTGCGATATGTTGCTTTGTATTTTTGTATGTTGTAAATACATGGTCGCTTACTCTCCTGGCATGGTACGGGTACTTCAATAAAGAAAGAGCGGTGTTAAACTAATTTATGTGATCCAAATCTCCCGTTTAACTGAAATGATGCGGTAATTTCATTGCTTTTCTCATGTGATGAAAATGCCGCCCATCACAAATAAATGGGTGAGCAACGTTGATTTAAAGAATGTCGAGTCCTAATCTTGACCTTTATACTTAATATATTGATTTGACGTGACGTAAAGTTGTAATACAAAATACAAGATATGTTATTAATCCAATTTGGGGCCCCGAGGGGCATAAAATTGTACAATTAAAGAGAATGAAAGTCCAAACAATAGTAGTTACATACAAAATCAAATTATGTACACTATTTGTAGATGTTGTAGCCAGGGAAATACATGTAGACTCCCCTGACCACTGCTCGATAATGAACGTTTGTTTGTGTTATATTTTGAAATACAAGCTTTCTCGGCACCCGGTGTTATGTTTTTTTTGTTTCATCATGGTCTCTTTGAAGAGTTCAGGTAGGTTAAAGGGGGAGAGTGCGCAGTGGGACTCTGTAGCAGACAATATTTTCGAGACTGTAGATTGACATTTCCAACTTGCTTCGTGGAAAATTTGCTGATAGAACCGTAAGTTACATAAATTTACCATAAACAATAGTTCTTTTCCCAGAGAAAATATCCAGCTATTCGTACATATTCATCTTACATAATTTCATCCTTTAATAAACGTTTTGTTGTCCATTTCTGCAAGGGCATCCTCTTACGACCGTCACGACGCCATTTTTTGTGTCAACAAAATAAGGGGCAATTTATTTCACCGGACCGGCGTTCTCGGAACAGGGTTTCAATGCTTCCAATCCGAAGAATAAAGTGTTGACTAGACATTTCAAGTGATTTTTTTTTTCACATTTCCATGAAATTGACAACTAATACTGTTTGGCAAAAGGTGCTCTCTTTATTACTTCTATAATGTTCATGAGTCACAATACAATCATGTGAAAAGCACCAACACCCCAAATAGGGAAAGTATTACAAACAAACAAACAAAAATAACAATAAATCACAAAAGTGAAAGCAAAGCTTTGATGTATATACAAGGTTAAAAAAAAAAAAAAAAAAATCCTGCCTACATCTTGCAGACATAACTTAACTAATTGTACCTCCACATTAGAGAGCTGATATTATCAATTAGGTAAAATGAGAGTTACATCCCATTGTCCACAATTGACAACTAATACTGTTTGGCGAAAGGTGCTCTCTTTACTACTTCTATAATGTTCATGAGTTACAATACAATCATGTGAAAAGCACCAAAACCCAACACAAAGTCGCCAAACAGAACAAAACAAACAAAAAAATAATAAATAATAATAATAATAATAAAAAAGGGGGGAACACAAACTAATAATGAAACCACTATGAGATAACAGAATTCATAGCTAAAGTAACATGATACATATCTACACTGGCTTGCTTAATATATGTCTGAAAACAATCAGAACGCCAATCACCATGGTGTTTTAAAAGAATTTCTGGAATACCTGCATTAGTGGCTAAAGTAGCTCCACCGTGTCTTAGTGAATGGAAAGAGAAAACAGAAGGATCTAGGCCAATTAAAATTAGCATCTCTTTAAAACGTTTTGACAAAATTACTTTAGATAAAGGAACGAGGTCCCCTTGAATTGGAACCGCAAATACTGGATCATCCTGACCTCCAGGTATTAAAGAAATGAGATGCTTATAAGCCCTAACTGGACAAAGTAAAGGTTGAGGTGATCGACAAAGTGAAATCTTATGTGTATAATCATGCCCCTGTCTTGTTTTTGACCAGTGTAATAAAACTAAAAGTCCTTGGTCTGTGAATACAATAGATTTCCTAGTTAACTGTTCTTTAGGATTAAACGATACTGAAGTTCTACTTATCAAATTAGAGGCACGCAACATTCCAAAGAAGGCTAATGTTATGAAACACCATAAACATGCATCAACATAATCAAAAATGTCTAACAATCTAACAATATTGATTAAATGTTCAGGCAACAAAGGTAATTTTGACACTTGAACATGCTGGTTTTTATGACTCAATCCTCTCAGTGTTAATTTAAAATCAGTAGAAGTAAAAGCGTCTATACCAATATTTAAAAGTTGACTCCAGGTCTTCAAGCCAGATAAATAGTTTTTGACGGATGACAAACTTTTGAGACTTTTTGACAAAAAACATGCGTAAGCGCACAAAATATCTATAGAGCATGGAAAAGGTTCAAACCGGTAAAACACACAAAATAAATTGTAAGCATTCAACTGACTTTTGAGATTAGAGAAAGTTCCGGGGCGAAAAGCTGCTCCTTTTGCAAGCTTCACTTCCTTGTGTAAAATAGCTCTTCTGGACTTGAGACCTGGAAGTCACAAACTGACATACATAAGAAAATCAACAATAATAATAACAAAAATACAGTACATGGTAAAAATCATTAAAATTATTAAATGTTAATAACATCATTGAACATGTCACTCAAGACTATTTTTTCCGAAAATTCTGAACCATAACCCTGTATTTCTGTAAAAAAAACTTCCTAGAGTACATTTCCGAAAGATTCCATCTCGACAAAAAGTCAGATAGTCTATTTTCTGATGACGGAATATAATTTACACCCAACTGAACATTATGTTTTGCGCACAAGTACCATATTTGACGTGCTAAGTTCAACAACAGACGGTCTTTCGCCGATCCTACATTTAGTATTTGAACACATGCTTGATTATCACACAGTAATTGTAAACGTTTATTGCAAACACTTTGTACCCAAAACTGCATGGCAAAGTAAATCGCATACATTTCTATAGCACTGATGTGTACTTTTTGCAAAGAAACTGGAATATCTGCGTGAAAATATTCACAAGTTGTAAAGTTCACACCTCCAATCCCTTGAAGACAAGCGTCGGTTGAAATAATTGAGTCCGGTGTGGACCAGTGTAGGTCAGGGATAATTGAAATACCATTATAGTCATGCAAAAACAAAAGCCACCATCGCAAGTCCTGTTTAAATTCGTCCGTAAGATAATGGCGCCCAACAAAAAATCCTGCCTACATCTTGCAGACATAACTTAACTAATTGTACCTCCACATTAGAGAGCTGATATTATCAATTAGGTACAATGAGAGTTACCTCCCATTGTCCACCATTAACACTTTCCAATGATTCTTCGTCAATTTCAATGTCTAGTTGTATATGCTTCGTATTAAAATCAATTATTTAAAGGTAAATTGATTCATACTTAATATATTTTGCATTCCTTTATCAGCAAATATGATACTCTAAGTTACCAACTGTATAAAGTTTTCCAAAGTTAAAGTTTTAAAGATTAATTTTCATTTTCGAGCTCTGGTATGCTGACTTCCCTGTTTTGGATTTTTTTGTGGTACTAAGCAAGCGTGCCCCCTGATGACGTAATACACATTTCGGAACTTTTATGTCCGTTACATAATTGTGAAAATGATACACATCAACAAGAACACATGCCGGCAAATAAAGTATAAACAAACTTTTAATATTTCATAAAACATATATATAATTATCGAGCACTGGTCAGGTGAGTCTATGTATAATACTAGTTATAGAAAATGATGCCAGTGACCTTTACCATCATTTAATAAATAACCTATTCAGTGCTAATAAAGCCAAATATGCTTTAGTTGGGTGACCTCTGAGCTCTCCTATTTCCTAAGTTGGCAGTCTTAAAGTTGTTAGGCTAATGTTGTCTAATTAATTAATTTATTTATTTATTTATTTTTACTGTCAAATGAGAATTATATGATCTCCTTTTTATGGAAGTTATAGTGAAGGTTTAATTATTAAATTTTAATTAATTATATTATATGTAATAAGACTTGGGGCTTGCTTTCATTCGTACACATTATAAACACAGGCACTTGGGTCCAGGATATTTTCTTCTTCAATTTTATCAATAAAATGTGCATCTACAACGTATATGAACCCTTTTGAAATGCTTCGTTGTGAAATAAACGCCTTTATTAACTATACCCCATTTTCCTAATATCTACTATATACAAGGCAAGAATGTCAAGTTTATTCTAAAAATAGCAACAAATGTACTTACCGATATCCCCGATGTTATCCACTAGAAAAAATCGTTTCTGATGACTTGTGGCATATTCCCGGTTTCCTTTCAACCTTATCTAACTGTTGAACACAAAAGTCTCTGAAGGCGGAGCGTTTAAACGGTTACAGTCGGGTTTGTTTCTCTCAAGCGAGCTGAATTTCCACCCGGGACGGAAGTGCTTTCAATTTTCCCAGGGACGCAACTTTTCTCACAATCTGAGGATTTCCGAGTGGACTGAAACAAGGTAAAGTCTTAATGAGTTACGAACATCAATTATTAGCGCAAAAACGAAAACGTGGGAAAAACATATACTGAAAAAAATACTTTTTTATCCGAAGAATGGAAGAAGAAAAGCATTTAGCTACGGATGAAACAAATGAAAACATGGAAAAAGATAAAATAATTGATAATGTAAACATTATTTCATGGTACAAATGTCATTTTAATTGCTCAGATTCCGAGAAAAGTTGCGTTCCTTGGACAATTGAAAGCACTTCCGTCCCGGGTGGAAATTCAGCTCGCTTGAGAGAAACAAACCCGACTGTAACCGTTTAAACGCTCCGCCACAAGATACTTTTGTATTCAACAGTTCGAAAAGGTTGAAAGGAAACCGGGAATATGCCACAAGTCACCAGAAACGATTTTTTTCTAGTGGATAACAGCGGGGATACCGGTAAGTACATTTGTTGCTATTTTTAGAATAAACTCGACATTCTTGCCGTGTATATAGTAGATATTAGGAAAATGGGGTATAGTTAATAAAGGCGTTTATTTCACAACGAAGCATGTCAAACGGGTTCATATACGTTGTAGATGCACATTTTATTGATAAAATTGAAGAAGAAGAAAATATCCTGGACCCAAGTGCCTGTGATTATAAAGGACATCCGTACACCAAACACTGTATTTGTCTCCCTTTACACATTTGTCTTTGTCTTTGTACAGGTAAGATTCCTCCGGAATTCGGAGCACTCCAATTATGGATAAAATTAAACCTAACTTAACGTGCACATACTTAAAAAGATACGTATTTACAGTTATGGTAAACTATAAGTAGTAGTTAACTGAATATATTATTATTACTTTTCTTTTTCTTTTATTAATTTTTATTAATACTGTTGTTTTTTTTCTCTCCAATCAATAGCAATCAATTGTATATTTTAATTATCATTGTAATTGTTCTGCTCCTTTGGAGCGTCGTGATTGACAAAATAAAAATTGTTGTTGTTGTATAAAGGATATAAGGGTAATAACAAAATTACCGAACACAGAGCAATCTTCCAAAGGGAAAGTCAAAACTCATAAATCAATAAACAGACAAAATCAGTCAACAACTGGGAAACCGCAATGGCCCTGACTTGGTACAGGCATTTCTAAAGAAATGGTGGATTGAATCAGATTTTACGGCACCAACCTCTCGCTTCCATTATGGTTCAAAGGTTCCGGTTGTCACTATAACAGCATTTATAACAATACTGGAACAAAATAGGTAAAATAGTAGTCAAACAGTACTAAATTCCTCACATATTATAAATTAATGATTGGTTTAAATGGCACCATGTGACATTTTTTTATTCGGGTATTTTTTTTTCAAATTCTCGACCGCCGTGGGATAACACATTTTTACCTAGGAAATAACTCTAATCGTTCCGTCAAGGGGATATAATGATTCCGACATCAGTCGTCTACAGAAAAAATGGCCGCCGAAGGTCAAATATCGTTAGAGTTTCGAAGTTACTCGTCGAAGGATGGTGGTATTCTCTGGGTAATATGTTTTCTCCAAAAATGGCATTAAAACCTTAACAATCAAATCAATTAAGTTAGCAAGGTATAAAGCAAATTCGATGCAAATATTAAAAGGATATCTGCTGAAATACTCAGGATCACTGAGGGATGAGCTTTAATGGAAGAAGTAGTTGCTGGATACGGTCAGAACAGGTAAAAAAAACGGTCAGAACAGGTAAAAAAATGACCATTTTGAAAGGGGGTGTAGATGGTTTCAGCTATTTTACATTCCTTTCGGTTAATTTTCTAACAAGGATCATCCCTCCAAAAGGTTCGGTATTATAAAACATCTCCGGTCTAGTTAGGAGGTGGATATCCAGAATTATCAACCCACCAAGGTCATTTCCCATTGGACTGAGGGGATATAACCTTCAATCCTGGATATCTTCCTCCTAACAAGGCCGTAAGTGTATAATATTGTTTAATGTCATCGGAAAACATAATATGGAAACAATGGACAATTTGAGCAAATATAATAGTAAAAGTGATACATTTATCACAGCGGTTAATTTATATGAAACGTATTTTATTGTTCAATAACAAACAATAGGATCAGACACCGATTATATAACGTAAACCGTCTTATCTTCTATAGATATGTAATAAATATAAAAATCTAAACATAAGAAACGTTTGAAGATACCAAAGGGGTAATCAGAAGCCGTAAATCGAGGGACAGACAACACAATTGCCAAAATATACCAAAGGGGTAATCAGAAGTCGTAAACCGAAGGACAGACAATACAATGGCCAAAAGATACCAAAGGGGTAATCGGAAGTCGTAAACCGAAGGACAGACAACACAATGGCCAAAATATACCAAAGGGGTAAACAGAAGTCGTAAACCGAAGGACAGACAATACAATGGCCAAAATATACCAAAGGGGTAATCAGAAGTCGTAAATCGAGGGACAGACAACACAATTGCCAAAATATACCAAAGGGGTAATCAGAAGTCGTAAACCAAAGGACAGACAATACAATGGCCAAAAAATACCAAAGTGGTAATCAGAAGTCGTAAACCGAAGGACAGACAACACAATGGCCAAAAGATACCAAAGTGGTAATCAGAAGCCGTAAATCGAGGGACAGACAACACAATGGCCAAAATATACCAAAGGGGTAATCAGAAGACGTAAATCGAGGGACAGACAACACAATGGCCAAAAGATACCAAAGGGGTAATCAGAAGACGTAAATCGAGGGACAGACAACACAATGGCCAAAAGATATCAAAGGGGTAATCAGAAGCCGTAAATCGAGGGACAGACAACACAATGGCCAAAAGATACCAAAGGGGTAATCAGAAGCCGTAAATCGAGGGACAGACAACATAATTGCCAAAAGATACCAAAGGGGTAATCAGAAGACGTAAATCGAGGGACAGACAACACAATGGCCAAAAGATACCAAAGAGGTAATCAGAAGCCGTAAATCGAGGGACAGACAACACAATGGCCAAAAGATGCCAAAGGGGTAATCAGAAGACGTACACCGAAGAAGGACAGACAATGCAATGGCCAAAAGATACCAAAGGGGTAATCAGAAGTCCTAAACCGAAAGACAGACAAAACAATGGCCAAAAGATACCAAAGGAGTAATCAGAAGCCGTACACCGAAGAAGGACCGACAATACAGTGGCTAAAAGAAAGGATAACAACCAGAATGACGTTACCCATTAACTTTTCTGACTGCCATTCTAGTCGTTTCAAAGCTATCTTATCTTTGTATGAAAGGCGACGAAAATTTCCAAAAGTCGGAAAGACCACGTGATTTCGCAGTAATTTTAAACTTTTGTTTTTGTGTCCACGATGTTGTCCTTTTGCGAACTTTTCAATGTTTGGATCGATAGTTGAGGTACCCAAAGTATAAATTATATGACAAATCATTGCAAAATGGATTATTTAAAAAATCCGTCCGGGAAATAAGGTGGGAAATTGAAGAGAATAAAAATAGAACGAGTTGAAGCGAGAAAGGGTTAGTAATGGCGTCCTCCCTTGTGATTTTTAAAGTGGCATTATCTGTCAAAATCGTAGATTTTTGTTACCCATAAAAGCTATCAGATATGATTGATGCCTTAATAAAACGTGTTTCTGTAACTTATAAATGTTATGAAATGTACGCGCATCGGGGAAAAAAGGTGCAACTGCTCGTGTTTTGAGATCGTCATTAAATCAGTACAACAATGCACTTATTTCTTATTTTCTGTGAATCTGCTTTTAGTCGGTGTTAATTACGGACAAAGAACCATGCAGGTTTGCAGTTAATAAGCGACAAAATACAAATTATTCGATTTTACCTGTCACTAGTAAGGTCAGTTGCATAAGGAGAAAGCGAGGTCTAATTATTCAAGGCAATAATAAATCGATGGTAAATTTCGTTCTCAAAAGGCGAAAAGTGGTACGATTGGCTGTTTAATGTGAAATATTTACCTTTATTTCATCATGTTAAAGCTATTTACCAATTACCAAAACATACATTTTTTCAACAAAATCGTAGCTAGTGCCGCTTTAAGTGGGTAATATATTGACAGTTAAACAAATTTAGTAGCCGCGAGCAAGTCCGTATGGACTAAACCAATACGCTGAGTTGTTTTTTGTTTCATAGTGCTAGCACATTGACACAATGGTCCGCAAGTGGACATGTCGCTCCTATCGGACACATTATGCAACCAAATACCAACTTTAAAGTCTTTGGTTTGACCTGCCCGTTGCTCGAATACACGATAAACGGAATTGAAGGCAAGCACTCTAACCAGTACACATGTCTGTCCTTCGGTTTACGTTTCTGATTACCACTTTTGTATCTTCAAACTTGTCTAACCACTACACCATCGATGCGGATTAATGCGTATAAGGAACATATTATTCTCTAAACATTAAAGTTCCATTAGGTAGGGATGGTGTATTTTTGTATACCGGTATCTTACTATTCGGCCTGGCGTATTGTGCATGTCGTGCTATTTTTGTATTTCTAGCATGGCGTTGATCATCTATATTTGAAATGAAATTTATTTACAGAATTAAAAATATTACGAACTTACCGTGCACCTTAGAGAATATATATACGTATGTTATAACACAAATAACTCTGATCTTGATTCGCATCGTGGCATGGAAATGCACACAAGCTGCAGTTGGCTGTGACTCTATTTAGCCGACGTATTTACCTCGACCTAACGTAATATATACACCATAATTGTAAGAAAACACATAATGTATGTACTTTTTATTGTTAGCCCAATTCTTTGAATCAATTTATACATGAGTTATTAATCACAATAATTAACTATATAGTACCTCTAATATAATAGGTACAGAAACTACTCATTTTATTGATTAATCAAATGTTTTGTTTCCAAATAATTAAAACAAAATAAACGTTTCATTTTATAAAATACTTCAAAAATATCTGTAAGTTGACACGTATTTCACTACTACTGGTGAATAATATATAAATAAGTATCCTAGGAAACAGACTTTTAACTAATCCATTTTTAATCATTTTTAAGTACTTTTATG
The DNA here is from genome assembly GCA_002080005.1 of Gigantidas platifrons. Lineage (NCBI taxonomy): Eukaryota > Metazoa > Mollusca > Bivalvia > Mytilida > Modiolidae > Gigantidas > Gigantidas platifrons. The sequence continues at coordinate 736,587 of MJUT01010094.1, forward strand.
TCCATGAAACGTTTAAATGGTACTGTTTCAATTTACAGACATTACTGTTGACAAAAAGAGAGAAATATATCGGTTTATCTCATTAAATTTTAGATAATGGCAGTCTTTACATGATGGCCACATCAGTTTTGCCTAAGAAAGGTATGATTTGCCTAAATCTTCTCAAATTCTTTCAACAGTTGAGTGTCCACATACAAAATTATGACATTAATATGTATTCGTATTATACCCCTCCACCATAGTAGATAATGTTATCATTAACATTACGGATTTGTATAATTATGATACATAACTGGTTAGTTCCAAATTAAACGAAGATTTACTTTATTGTGTATGTTTAATTTTAAATGCCTCAAATTGCTTGTGCTATTTATTAATTTTGCCTGTATGATACAAGGAAAATGAATGGTTACTTATTTGTGTTAGGGGTATTGAATTTGTCTCTTTTGATATTGTCAGTGTAGTATTGGTGTTTTGGTTTCCATTTTATAACTTGTTTTATGTATATATGTCTTCATGTTTGTCCAACCCCTTCAATATTGCTTATGGCGTTTTATTCTATATCTGAAGAGTTTGAAGATACCAGAGGGGCAATCAGAATCCGTACATCGAAGAAGAACAGACAACACAATGGCCAAAAGAAAAAGTACAAAAGGACAAACAACGATCTAGAAAACATACATATAAAACTAAAGATCGAGTAACACGAATCCCACTAAAAACCGGGGGTGACCTCAGGTGCTCCGGAAGGGTAAGCAGTTTCTGCTCCACTAGTGGCACCCGTCGTTTTAATTAGTTACAAACCCGGTGATAAGTCGATGAAGAAAGGACCGGAAAATGTTTTCGACAAGTGGAACATATCCGTAGTCATTTGTGACACAGATATTCCATAACGGTGATGGTGGCGACCGAAAAAGGTTTAAAGTGATGACTTTAACTTTACCAAAAGGAACCCTTGGTTCAGTAGCTTCCTTGTTAGCAGCAACCCTCTATCAACAAAATCCTGATAGGAACCACAAGCTCTGGAATATCGTATCATCTGAGAGATGTATACTCCATATGCAGATGCTGCTGGAATGTTGCTACATATAAATGGAAAGTTCACAATGGGAAAATTGAAATCATCTTTTGTCGTAAAGTTTCGTTCTTAATCGACACTCACTGTCGATTTCGATGTGTAGGTCAAGGTATGAAGCAGACCTATCTGTATTTGTGGTATCCTTTATTACAAGCTCAATGGGATAGATGCGATCAACAAAATCACGAAACCTAGAATTATTTAGTGAAAGGATATCATCTATATAGCGGAACATGAAATTAAAGGATCGGGATAGCTTCTTTTCGTTTTTCTTGAGAAGCCCCTGTATGAAGTCTGCCTCATACGAATAAAGGGACAAGTCGGCGAGAAGAGGAGCACAGTTTGTACCCATAGGTATGCCTACTGTCTGTTGAAAAACACGTCCACCAAACATAACAAATATGTTGTCAATCAAAAACTGTTATTGTGTTTTCTTAAATGCTTCCCCATGTATAAGATATAAGTACGAGATATGGGTCATCGTAAAAATGGTTGGCAATAAAAAGAAAAACAACACACGAATACGACACTGTCGGGACAGTTCCAATATCCAATTGACAAATCAAATCGTAGAAAGATGCACAATCGATTCCCATAGCATATATACATGACTGTGCATTTTTTCTTTTGTCTTGGTACAGACACTTCACAAAAAGAGGGAGAGTGACAATAGCATTATGGACTCTAACATCTCCTCTTAATGAAATGATGCGCGCATGCAAGTATTTTTCCCATGTATAAGTAAAATTTCAATTCCCACACATAACTGTGTGAACAGATAACAAAAGGAAAGCATGACATTGTGTTGGTAACACAAAAAGATGACCTATTATTGTAGTAAAATAATTCTTGCACGAAGCTCATTAGTGTGTCTGTACAATAGACAATGTAAACCTGAATGGTGAATAATTGTATATGTTTTTAAGCAAAATTCACAGAAAGCAGGGGTTATGAGTTTGCTTAATTGAAATGTTGATTATAAAACAGAAAAAAACATATAATTACTAGAAAAAATACTTAAAGTAAATAATGGAAAAAAAAAAGTTTGTTAATTTATTACGGATTGACCTCCGATGATCTATATCTTCTAGAAAACTTCTGTAACAGAATCGAAGAGTTGAATGTCATGTCTATTATATATGGAGGAATTGGAATCTAGTTATGCAAACTGTAGACTATATGTGTGTAGGTTAACACATAAATAAATAAAGAACTATTACATCAATACATGGACAATAACCATATATTTTCTTTGTGAAAAATTATTCATCTCACAGAAAAGAGAATTCCATGGATGCAAGAAAACATTCAGTTGTTCAGTGTAGACCTGATTTATTTCCAAATATCTGTAGGACTAGATAATGATACAAGAACAACTTATATAAGTTATGCAATTTAATTGTTAAAAATTTACAAGAACACGCTGAAAAGAGGAAAGTATTGTATACACTTAACACATCGATTCGTCTGGACAGCATATTTAATGAGAATTTACGTCTGGACAGCATATTTAATGAGAATTTAC
>MJUT01010094.1:740467-763366 GCA_002080005.1 Gigantidas platifrons
TTTGTTGATATTGATAATATCACTATGAGATATCAACGGAAATATGCCAAAATTACCAATAATTTGTCAACCAATAGGGATGCACAAACAATATTCATCTACTGGAATGCACAGCATATTTGTCAACTGGAATGCACCCACCCTATACACCCGGTAATCTGGAAGGATATGAATAGTATTACTCAGACGAGAAAAGCCTTCTAATTTTATTATATCTTGTTTTTCCAATATACATTATCCCGTTGTGATTTTTAAAGTGGCATTATCTGTCAAAATCGTAGATTTTTGTTACCCATAAAAGCTATCAGATATGATTGATGCCTTAATAAAACGTGTTTCTGTAACTTATAAATGTTATGAAATGTACGCGCATCGGGGAAAAAAGGTGCAACTGCTCGTGTTTTGAGATCGTCATTAAATTAGTACAACAATGCACTTATTTCTTATTTTCTGTGAATCTGCTTTTAGTCGGTGTTAATTACGGACAAAGAACCATGCAGGTTTGCAGTTAATAAGCGACAAAATACAAATTATTCGTTTTTACCTGTCACTAGTAAGGTCAGTTGCATAAGGAGAAAGCGAGGTCTAATTATTCAAGGCAATAATAAATCGATGGTAAATTTCGTTCTCAAAAGGCGAAAAGTGGTACGATAGGCTGTTTAATGTGAAATATTTACCTTTATTTCATCATGTTAAAGCTATTTACCAATTACCAAAACATATATTTTTTCGACAAAATCGTAGCTAGTGCCGCTTTAAGTGGGTAATATATTGACAGTTAAAAAAATTTAGTGGCCGCGAGCAAGTCCTTATGGACTAGACCAATACGCTGAGTTGTTTTTTGTTTCATTGTGCTAGCACATTGACACAATGGTCCGCAAGTGGACATGTCGCTCCTATCGGACACATTATGCAACCAAATACCAACTTTAAAGTCTTTGGTTTGACCTGCCCGTTGCTCGAATACACAATAAACGGAATTGAAGGCAATCACTCTAACCAGTACATATGTCTGTCCTTCGGTTTACGTTTCTGATTACCACTTTTGTATCTTCAAACTTGTCTAACCACTACACCATCGATGCGGATTAATGCGTATAAGGAACATATTATTCTCTAAACATTAAAGTTCCATTAGGTAGGGATGGTGTATTTTTGCATACCGGTATCTTACTATTCGGCCTGGCGTATTGTGCATGTCGTGCTATTTTTGTATTTCTAGCATGGCGTTGATCATCTATATTTGAAATGAAATTTATTTACAGAATTAAAAATATTACGAACTTACCGTGCACCTTAGAGAATATATATACGTATGTTATAACACAAATAACTCTGATCTTGATTCGCATCGTGGCATGGAAATGCACACAAGCTGCAGTTGGCTGTGACTCTATTTAGCCGACGTATTTACCTCGACCTAACGTAATATATACACCATTATTGTAAGAAAACACTTTTTATTGTTAGCCCAATTCTTTGAATCAATTTATACATGAGTTATTAATCACACTAATTAATTATATAGTACCTCTAATATAATAGGTACAGAAACTACTCATTTTATTGAGTAATCAAATGTTTTGTTTCCAAATAATTAAAACAAAATAAACGTTTTATTTTATAAAATACTTCAAAAATATCTGTAAGTTGACACGTATTTCACTACTACTGGTGAATAATATATAAACAAGTATTCTAGGAAATAGACTTTAAACTAATCAATTTTAATCATTTCTAAGTACTTTTATTTCCACGAAACGTTTAAATGGTACTGTTTCAATTTACAGACATTACTGTTGACAAAAAGAGAGAAATATATCGGTTTATCTCATTAAATTTTAGATAATGACAGTCTTTACATGATGGCCACATCAGTTTTGCCTAAGAAGGGTATGATTTGCCTAAATCTTGTCAAATTCTTTCAACAGTTGAATGTCCACATACAAAATTATGACATTAATAAGTATTCGTATTATACCCCTCCACCATAGTAGATAATGTTATCATTAACATTACACATTTGTTTAATTATGATACATAACTGGTTAGTCCCAAATTAAACGAAGATTTACTTTATTGTGTATGTTTAATTTTTAAATGCCTCAAATTGCTTGTGCTATTTATTAATTTAGCCTGTATGATACAAGGAAAATGAATGGTTACTTATTTGTGATAGGGGCATTGAATTTGTCTCTTTTTGACGATTTTGCTATTGCCAGTGTAGTGTTGTTGTTTTGGTTTCCATTTTATAACTTGTTTTATGTATATATGTCTTCATGTTTGTCCAATCCCTTCAATATTGCTTATGGCGTTTTATTGTATATCTGAAGAGTTTGAAGATACCAAAGGGGCAATCAGAATCCGTATATCGAAGAAGAACAGACAACACAATGGACAAAAGAAAAAGGACAAACAACGATCTACAAAACATACATATGAAACTAAAGATCGAGTAACATGAATCCCACTAAAAACCGGGGGTGAACTCATGTGCTCCGGAAGGGTGAGCAGTTCCTGCTCCACTAGTGGAACCCGTCGTGTTAATTAGTTACAAACCCGGTAATAAGTCGTGAATGAAGAAAGGACCGGAAGTGTTTTCGACAATTGGAACATATCCGTAGTCATTTGTGACACAGATATTCCATAACGGTCATGGTTGCAACCGTAAAATGTTTGAAGTGATGACTTCAACTTTACCAAAAGGAACCCTTGGTTCAGTAGCTTCCTTGTTAGCAGCAACCCTCTACTAGTATCAAGAAAATCCTGACAGGAACCACAAGCTCTGGAATATCGTATCATCTGAAAGATGTATACTCCATATGCAGGTGCTGCTGGGATGTTGCTACATATAAATGGAAAGTTCACAATGGGAAAATTGAAATCATCTCTTTTGTCGTAAAATTTCATTCTTAATCGACACTCACTGTCGATTTCGAGGTGTAGGTCAAGGTATGAAGCAGACCTATCTGTATCTGTGGTATCCTTTATTACAAGCTCAATGGGATAGATGCGATCAACAAAGTCACGAAACCTAGAATTATTTAGTGAAAGGACATTATAGCGGAACGTGAAATTAAAGGATCGGGATAGCTTCTTTTCGTTTTTCTTGAGAAGCCCCTGTATTAAGTCTGCCTCATACGAATAAAGGGACAAGTCGGCGAGAAGAGGAGCACAGTTTGTACCCATAGGTATGCCGACTGTCTGTTGAAAAACACGTCCACCAAACATAACAAATATGTTGTCAATCAAAAACTGTTATTGTGTTTTCTTAAATGCTTCCCCATGTATAAGATATAAGTACGAGATATGGGTCATCGTAAAAATGGTTGGCAATAAAAAGAAAAACAACACACGAATACGACACTGTCGGGACAGTTCCAATATCCAATTGACAAATCAAATCGTAGAAAGATGCACAATCGATTCCCATAGCATATATACATGACTGTGCATTTTTTCTTTTGTCTTGGTACAGACACTTCACAAAAAGAGGGAGAGTGACAATATCATTATGGGCTCGAACATCTCCTGTTAGTGAAATGATTCGCGCATGCAAATATTTTTCCCATGTATAAGTAAAATTTCAATTCCCACACATAACCGTGTGAACAGATAACAAAAGGAAAGCATGACATTGTGTTGGTAACACAAAAAGATGACCTATTATTGTAGTAAAAATAATTCTTGCATGAAGCTCATTAGTGTGTCTGTACAATAGACAATGTACACCTGAATGGTGAATAATTGTATATGTTTTTAAGCAAAATTCACAGAAAGCAGGGGTTATGAGTTTGCTTAATTGAAATGTTGATTATAAAACAGAAAAAAACATATAATTAATAGAAAAAATACTTAAAGTAAATAATGGAAAAAAAAAGTTTGTTAATTTATTACGGATTGACCTCCGATGATCTATATCTTCTAGAAAACTTCTGTAACAGAATCGAAGAGTTGAATGTCATGTCTATTATATATGGAGGAATTGGAATCTAGTTATGCAAACTGTAGACTATATGTGTGTAGGTTAACACATAAATAAATAAAGAACTATTACATCAATACATGGACAATAACCATATATTTTCTTTGTGAAAAATTATTCATCTCACAGAAAAGAGAATTCCATGGATGCAAGAAAACATTCAGTTGTTCAGTGTAGACCTGATTTATTTCCAAATATCTGTAGGACTAGATAATGATACAAGAACAACTTATATAAGTTATGCAATTTAATTGTTAAAAATTTACAAGAACACGCTGAAAAGAGGAAAGTATTGTATACACTTAACACATCGATTCGTCTGGACAGCATATTTAATGAGAATTTACGTCTGGACAGCATATTTAATGAGAATTTACGTCTGGACAGCATATTTAATGAGAATTTACATAAAATACTAAAAGAAAAACTTGATACAAAACCCAAAGCACAAATACAAATTTGATATGGAAATCAGTTAAAAACGATATTAGAAGGCATGAAACAAATGAAAGAAACAAGAAATAGAAGACATTAAAGCTACAGAAAACGACCTTTGAAACCTTCCAAGAATCACTTAATGTAAAAAAAAAAATAGGAAAACAGAATATCCTACTTTACTCCCTAAAACAGACAAATATATGATTTCTATTATAAAAAAAAAAGAAAAAAAAAAGAACATGGAGTAATTTTTGCTAAATACAGATTATGACAAAAACGAAAAATAATTATTCATTCATGAAAGCGAGAGAAATGTGATACATAGGCGACATTATCAGAAGTTTTTTTGTGGGTTTTATATTTAGTAGAGGAAGAAAACCGTTCCTATGTAATTTTATCAATGCATTTTGAAATAACGTTTGGAAATGTTAGAGAAAATGTCATTTCATCAATGGATAAATCTTTATTTACTGATGTATATAATTTTGTGCTGAATGCGAGTTGGTCTACTCTATTTGCAAAGTATCGGGTTGGTTTGAGCAGAACTGGTCTATTTCACTGCCATGTATTTCCTTTATGAACAAAAACATTAGGTTTAGCATTAAGGAGTTCAACAGGCATTAAATGTTTTTGTTTACGTCAAATGTATTTAAATTAGTTCTGTATGCTAATGATATACGAATTTTATTGAATGGTAGTGAAAGCTCTTCAAAATAAGTTATTTTATTTCAACAAAATAGTGGCTTGAATTCAATTACAATAAATCAGACACGACAATGAATGGAAATATAAACGCACAATTGGTTTCCTGGTATGAACATGATAGTTGACAAAATTAAAATTTCAGGAATATATTGATGATGTTATTGATTTCAATTATATTTTGTAATTAATGATTATTTATGATTCCATCCGGACCAACACAATACTTACAAAAGGACGGGTTGTGAAAGAATGTCTGAATAGTGCATTACTCATTTAATTTAAAATGAAAAATACACCAGTTTCTAATGAGCAGTTGTCACTGGTGGTCGATTCAAGTACAAATCACATACATATATAAATTGCATACACTTCCCGAGCACTTCATGAGTTCATAATGTGCTGGAGTGAGTGAGATAGTGATTGTTGAGAACGCCAACTCAGCAATTTTTTTCAGTTATATCGTGGTGAGAATAAGTTAATTTTCAATAAGATGATGATGAGGCCCGCTTTGTACTAGACAAACACGCTTAGTTGGATTTTTATAGTGCCAGCTCACTGAAACAACAGTCCGCGGATAGACATATCGCCCTACTCGGACACAATATCAGGATTCCGACCCAACCAGTATTTGCTCTTTCTCCTTAATGCTGCTTACTTAGAGAAGAAGCAACAAATACAAATCTTATATTCTTTGGTTTGCTCCGATCGGGTCTCGAACCCACGATCTACCTTACTCGAGGAGAGGACGCTAACCATAATATGCTTGATGTTACAGTGACCGATAATATATTTTCAGCATCAGAATTAGTTTGTTGATATTGATAATATCACTATGAGATATCAACGGAAATATGCCAAAATTACCAATAATTTGTCAACCAATAGGGATGCACAAACAATATTCATCTACTGGAATGCACAGCATATTTGTCAACTGGAATGCACCCACCCTATACACCCGGTAATCTGGAAGGATATGAATAGTATTACTCAGACGAGAAAAGCCTTCTAATTTTATTATATCTTGTTTTTCCAATATACATTATCCCTATATAACACTGTTTAATACTAATTAAACAATAATTTAATTTCATGTGAAAACTGCAATCTGATTGGCTGATCGACCTGGAGAAAAATTGGTTATGCTTGATAACCTGGGTTAGTATTATGACGTCATCAAATTATTAATTCGCCAACGACAAATTAATATAGTCCCATGAAATTAGTCGTAATTAAAATCGAGAAATCATTAAACAATTTTGTAAGAATTAAATTATAAGGAATATTTGAAAAGTTTGAACAAGTTATACTTGCATAACCTGATTTGGAATAGCTTACGCTTTTCATAAAGCACTTCACGGTTTATTAAGTGTAAACTTCCCCAAAAATTTCAAATATTCATTGAATAACATATAACCTTATGGTTATATTCAATTATTAATCTGTATCAACAGGTTTTACAATCACTGTTCGGTGAGCATCATTTTCTTCCACTTTAAATACATTAGTCCAAATTAAATCCAGCAATTCACACAGTGACAGAAGACTTGCCCCTAAAAACAAACCCATCGACCCACCAATATCACCTACAAAATACAAATACAATTAATAAACGTAATTCAACAGATCTAAACTCACCACTGTAACTTTTATATATGTTGAATATATTCTACAGTCGTATGTCGTATTTTAGTATTATCAGTGTAGCATAAATAATGCACATGCTGGACTTTGTGTGTTTGTCTTGTTTTGTTTGTATGGTACTGTGTTGGTATTTTTTATTTTCTCTTTTTTTAAATTAATATGCAATAGATATCTGGATAGTAACATTCTAGTAGATATAGTGCAATGAATTACAGGACGCCGTGGTCGTGATCGCATGGTAGTTGGATTTATAACTAACTATGCAATCAGTACCTATCACCACTAAAGTTGTGACTTCGAACCCCTATCAGGCGAGATGTACTCGATACAACATTTTGTGATAAAGTTTGTTAGTGACTTGCGACAGGTCTGTGGTTTTGCCCCGGTAGTGCGGTTTCCTCCATCAATAAAACCTTGTCAATTTACTTGCAGCAAATGCGAGTTCAATACGCTGTCGATCTCACTGTTCCAAAAGCACAATGCACTACGAAGTTAGTTGATAAAACTGCTTCATCAGAGTTCCATTATAGTTGCTATTGATATTGTTCCTTTCATCCGGGCTATTACATTACCAAATAATGTAACATGATAGAAACAATAACGTAGATATCTAATTTAGTGTGCACGAGGCGTTTCCTGAATCACCTTTAACAGGTACGATCAAAGTCGAAAGATTAGAAAAACAAATAACTAGAAAATGCATGGGAGCAATACAACTACAGGATCTAAACAGGATAGCCAAGCATCAGCTAATGTCACATATGCTTGAGGGAGGAGATAGCTGATGCTCACGCTCCCCTTACACCGACTGATCCACCAACGTAACATTATACTTGAGTGTATCCTTGTCAATTCTACTCCCGATTCCTACATTCATCTTTTTATATGTTTTAGGTTATACTTACAAAATAAAGCAAACGTATCAAACGCCACCTGTTGAGTAATTTCTTCATAATTCATTTGTCTATAGAATATATCTAGTTGTGCGAAATTGTCTCTGCAAAAGAATAAAATAAAACGTGCACTATCAGTTAGTTAATGCACCCTTTTGAAGTATATTGATATGTTATAGTAGGTATGTCAAGAGCAAATTATAATGAATTAAATTATTGTTCATACAATTGTGTTTTCAGAACGGCTCGCCCCAAAGCACCTTAAATATATATGTCGGAGATAATATTCAGCAACACTTTCCCTAACCCTATCAAGTATCTCCACGTTTTAATGTGGCAACCTAAATATCTACACTAAAGCTCATAGTTATGCCACGGTATCATGCATTATTTAGATTTTTACTCTACAGTTACAATTTCTTTAAAAACGTAACAGGGTATCACCAACGATTCTGTGACTATGACAGCTGCAATGTTTTTAAGTACATTTCATTTGTTTTTATTTTTTTAGAATGACCACTGTTGACAAATCACAGATCAAATCTGATATTGATTTATGTAATTTCACTAATCACATAAATATAAATAGTGACCGACATTGTATTCCAAATATGTCTACTTACTACTTACGACAAGCGAAACATATCTAACTCTATTTCATCTTTGGCGTCACTAAATATGTTAGAGTTATTCCTCTTTCATATGGGAGAAATGGTTTAAATCATTATTTTTGTATATGACAACAAACGGTGTAGTGTTATTATTTTTTTTTTGTCTTGTTTTTCATATTTTACATATGCAATCACTATCACCACTAACGTTGTGAGTTCCAATCGCGCTCATGGCGGGTGCACCCGATAAAACAATTTGTGATCAAGTTTGTCAGTAACTTGCGGCAAATCGGTGGTTTCCTGCACACAGAAAAAACTGACTGCCACGTTACAACTGCAATTTTGTTGAAAGTCGCGTTAAACACCATCACGATAACCGAGCCTGTGTTGTCCATTGGCATAGTAACAGTATATGTTTTTAATAACTTGATGAATGCTATAACATCCTTTAAGAATTATCCATTTTTGATTGTACTTTCGCTTTAGTCTAACGTGTAATCACTTTATTAATAGTTTTCACACCGTTTTCTTAATAATATTTTCCACGGAACAACTAATAATAATAATAAACTTACTTGACGTAATTTTCATCTAGTTGTAATGTCCCAAGATATTTCTGGAAATACGAAACAAGTTCCACAACCGTCTGGCCAAAGTGAAAGCCATCTTTCCCAACAACGTCGTAAAAGTGTATATTGTCAATATATGTAGTATAGTTATACTCTATCTCTTTCTGTACCTCACTGAAATTCCGCATAAATTGGAAATTACCAGTAAAATTATAATATGTGAAGGAATTGTAATCCTCTACAACCTTTCTATGTATTTGTACAGACAGGGAATTCATGTCGTTAAGAATATCAATGAAGGTAAAATCACCCGTCATCAGTTCGTATAGTAATGTTTCAAGGTTAGCCTTCCCTAACAAGATATCCCCAGAAGTAAAGTTTTGTGCGATTCCATACTTGGAACCAATCCCGTTGACAACATAGTTATGTATCATATCATGCATTGTTTTGAGTGGAACGAACAAAGTGGATTTCACACCTTCAATCTTTCTGTCCAAAGCTTCAATTTTCTTTGTGACTGATACGACATGAGTCTTATGAGAGAAACACATTTGCTTGAACTCGTCAATGTCATCACTCAATATCCTTAAAGGTCTTTCAATAACTTCGTAATATACAGTCTGTCTGACAGATAACCAGTTTAACATCACTTCATTATAATCATTTACTGTTGATTCCAGAGATGACTCATTAAGTGTTGCATTATTATACACCTCGTGTGTCAAATTTGTTATTCGTTCTAAAATGTTGATTGTGTCAAACAGATAGCTTGTGTACAGGTCTACATGTTCTCTCGTAACATTATTTAGATGAACTGATTCATGTAATAGACCGACCGGTACAATAAAGGTATTGTGATACCTTGGTACATTGTCATACCTATAGTTGAATATCCCTTTACCGGTTCTGTATGCCTGAATTAAAGACGTATAATTAGTAATAGCCCTTTGAATTATTTCTTTTCTATTACCTATAACATTTAAAATGTCTGTGTATATAAATGTTCGCAGTGATTGGTCAGATTTGTCCATAGTAAATAGGTACTTAATTTTCTGCTCGATTGACAGTATAAACTCGGTATAAGCAAGAGCAACAATATGAGCATGGCGTTCCTCCATGGCATCACGAGGACGAACGAAATTCTTCTGAACAATGTAATGCTGATATTCATAAACAAATGTTTTCCAATCACAGATCCAAGATATATGATTAAATTCGTCTTCCAATGCATGGGCTACGTCGTGTATCTGATTATCAAGCTTGCCAACGAAGAGATGTTCAATACCTTCAAGTTTCTCTTCAAAATGTTCAGCCAGTTCATGAAGCTCTTCTAGCTTAGACAGGTCCATTCGAGATGTGACTTCGTTTGCTTCAATAAGCCTCGCAGTTAGGTTTGCCGTATTGTTCTTGTTGAAGAAATGGTTAACAACAAATTTGGAAATACGGCCATATGATATGTCAGTTTCAAACCCATATAACAAACATGGTACTGGACAGTAACATTGGTCTTCCCACACCGAAGGAAATGTTGCTACAAATAATAAAACGAATCAAAAGTTTCATTTGTTAATAGAAACGTAAGATGTCGACCCATTTATAATCAAGTTTATTGTATAATTGGTTATGTATTATAACATGTTAATTAATAAGATAGGGTTTGAATAGAAATGGACATGAGTTACTCCAACATTATATTCAGACACAAAATCAAGTGAGAGAACAACTTATAGTAAAAAATATATATGTATGTAAATGAACATGAGAGACTACCCAACAATACACACTTAGACATTTAGGTGACAAAATAAACCAAGTTATCTTTACAATTTGAAATACACCATCTGCTTTCATTAACAATTCGTACATCCAGGAGATCATATTCTGATATATACATTTCGTAATTATCTTGTAGATTGACAAATTATACAAATGACGATTAAATCTACGGTCAAAGAGTCATAATTCCAAATATCTTGTTCACATCAATATGTATGCATCACTAATCAATAAGCCTTAGTTATTCATGCTGTTTGTCATTTGGTGGAGACACAATTGTTTATATTACCTGCAATTGATTGAATTTTATGTTTAAGTGTTTAGTCTCCTGTACCTAGATAAAAAATGTGGAAGTCGTTTGTGTTCATAAATTCAGACGATATAACTCCGTGTACGGAAATATAACCTAGTTTCTTTGTCTGTTGAGGGGTACCCTCCCCCGCACCTACCCAGGCGTCTTCTGATTCCATCAAATGAAGTATGACACGCTCATTGCAAGTTAATAAACTAATAACAGGTTCTAATGAGCACCACTCGGCTATGATTGGTCATTTATGGCCTTTTGCCAGGCCGAATTTTCCTGCACCCTTCCCATTATTGCCTTTTTCCCGTAGCTACCTAAACTTCCTACCATTTGCCCATTCTAGTAAATTATTTCAACCTACACGATGCAGTGTTTGTAAATTTATCTATCCAAAAGAACTTGAGATAAAAGAAACAACTAAAACAACAAAACAAAAACAGCTTCCTCTGTCTCTTTTCTTATCATGCACCTCAAACTTGAGATTAGCGGTTAGCGTTTTGCCAAACTCTATGCCAAAGGAGGGGACTCCCAATTTTCCCTGATATATGTTCCACACCTTGATATTTTGATGCCAATCCTTCTCGCGTATGTAATTTACAAACAGGCGAGGGCATTATCATTGTTGAAGTCAATTCTACTGTCCCAAGGGTAGTTTATCTATCACGATAATGCCACATACATAAGTAACTATTATTTTTAATTTCATTGAAAGAAATAAGACTTTCTAAATAATTTTGCTCATTTTAGTACAATGTTGGTTTACATTGACAACTGCACGATCTCCGTTGCGTTTAAAAAAAAGGGACGTCGCAACTCTAAATCCTCGAGCGGTCATTAACATGATAATGCCCGCGGGCATTATCATGTTAATAACTGGTGGATTTCTTTAACGCAGATTAATACATGACATATGACCATCTCTACACCAATGAAAAAGTCGAATTTAGAACTGATATGAAATAAACTCCATTCTTTCATATAATTGACGGCAAATTAACTTTGTATCACTGATACTAAATATTAGTTGTACTTAAATATTCCTTTGAAGGAGCCGCCTTGGTCGTGATCGTATGGTAGTTGGATTTACAACTACCTATGTAATCTGCCTATCACCACTGATGTTGTGAGTTCGAATCTCAATCGTGACGAGGTGTACAACATTATGTGATAAAGTTTGACAATGACTTGCCACAGGTCGGTGGTTTTCACCGGGTACTCCGGTTTCCCCCACCAATACAACTGACTGTCACGATATAACTAAAATATTGAAAGTGGCGTTAAATACAAACAAACAGACATCTCCCCTTGTTCGGAAAGCGAATACTTACTTATGACATTCTTTAAGCAGTTGTAATACTGTTTAACTGTGCAAACTTCCGGCTTTCCTATAATTTAGCATCGTTAAAATAGATTGAAATAGAATAAGTTAGCATGTACAAATTTTGCTTAATACATTATGCACGGATAATACAATTATAAATTTCTAAAACTTTGAAAATACCAAATGACATCTACACAGGATATCTGATCATATTACATCCCCCTTTTTAAATTTTTTTATAAAAACAAAAACAAAACAAAAAATCAAAATACATTTAATGATTATTTATGTTTTATTACTTGTTTCCGCACTGTATAAATATAAACAACTTCATTATCATTTTTTTTATACACGGCTACCAATCTATCTAACTCATATTAAAATGATATGCTAACGGTAAAAGTTATCGGGATTTCCGGATATGCATTGCCGGGATTTCTTCACGTCTACAACGAGGTAAGTTGCACATTATTATCTTGTATTCAAGCACTTTTTACAAAAAGGGACATCTGCAAAGCACACATAATTAATGAACAAGATCTAACACCACTTTCCGCGGAATTAGGACACCGGGTATAAAGCGGACATTTTCATCATCTCGTCGAAATCTAACTTGCTTTCGCCATCATATATAACCAACAAATTGCTTACTTAGCGATGAACAACAACCTCAGACTTTTCATAATGGTCATCCAGCTGATAATACAACCGTGCATGTTTCATCAGCATATAGTATAAATAATTTCACATATAGAACAAGATACCTACCATTGCTGTATGGCATATATATATGTCGACAACCACAGACCTGGTCTGATATTTTAGATAAGCAGTTGAGTTTACAAGCTTCCTGTGAATATCCAGTAACATATTCTAGATCTGTATGGCTACACTTGCCGTATGGCTCTGGTAAATTGTTTATCTGTGAAAATATATAATGAATTAGCTGTACTACATAATGAACAGACAGTTTAAACAGTGATTGATTATCAATTCCAAAAATATAAAGCAAAACGAACAATCACCTGTTATCTTATCTGAAGTAACTGAACACAAAAGACCACCACGACATATGACGTAGGAAATCCAAATCCTGGCTGGTGACAAGCAGAACGATGTTGTGGGGTTAAACCGGTTAATGAGATCCAAATTGTTACAGGTAAGTGCTTACTATTTCATGTTGTACTACATTTACAGAATTATCCCATGTATCGTATTCAGGGGCCCGGGAGACTCAATGAGTTAGGTAGTTGTATTACCTAACAACTCATGCAAGCATATCATCAATACGGCGTGGGTTCGCGCCCGGCTTTGTAAATTGCCAAAAAGGGTGCAACCGAAGCCGCAAGTGATAAAGTTTACCAGTTGCTTGCCCATGGTCGGTGGTTCTCTCCGGGTACTCCGGCTTCTCCAACCATTAAAACTGGTCTCCATGATATAGCCGAAATATTGCTGAAAGTGGCGTTGAACACAATAAATCAATCAATTAATCGTAGTATATTCGGGTATATTTGTTTAGCATACTGTATCATAAAGTTATACCCATATATGTCCACCTGGGTTATTAGTCTGTGTGTGAAAGATTGTAAGTTCGACCCGTGTACATAAATAAAATGGTTCATGTAAGCTAACACTATTAAAAATTAAAACATTTGTGCAGACTATTTCAGAATCAGAATAATATGTTAAATGGAAGGTTGTGTAATTGAATGATCAATACATGTAGTTGGTGCTTTTTTCCTGTCTGTCTACGAGTGTTTCTTTTTCACTGCATGTTAGACTATTGAGTGGTAGCTACTGATTGTTGGACAAATGTTCAAAAGAAGAGCTTGAAGATACCAAAGGGGCAATGAGAATCCGTATATCGAAGAAGAGCAGAAAACATAATGACCAAAAGAAAAAGTACAAACAACGATCTATAAAACAAGGCATTATCTCTAATTTTAAAATGTGTTTAATTGTAAATAAAGACACTGATCTAATCTCTATACACAAAAGTGTATATTTAATGTAGGATAAACGTTTTATATAAAAACCTAGCGTTAAATGTCAGATCTGATTCCATATAAAATTTCAAATACATAATACACTTCAATATACTCACTGTGATCTGCTATCGTTAAAAGGAAATGAAAATGTAACTTTATTTGGTCGGGGTAAGAACTCACGACAATATACTACAGACATCACCTCTGTTAACCTAACACTAACAAAAACATGGCAACCAGGTGAAACAGCTTGACATAAAGCATGAACCAGTGGCACTCACCTCTGTTAACGTAACACTGACAAAAACATGGGAACCAGATGAAACAGCCTGACCTAAAGCATGAACCAGTCACACTCACCTCTGTTAACGTAACACTGACAAAAACATGGGAACCAGGCGAAACAGCTTGACCTAAAACCTGAACCAGTCACACTCACCTCTGTTAGCGTAACACTGACAAGGACATGAGAACCAGATGAAACAGCTTGACCTAAGACATGAACCAGTGACACTCACCTTTGTTAACGTAACTCTGACAAAGACATGGGAACCAGGTGAAACAGCTTGACTTAAGTTATGAAACAATAACACTCACCTCTGTTAACGTAACACTGACAAAGACATGGGGACCAGGTGGAAATGCTTGACTTAAGTCATGAACCAGTCACACTCACCTCTGTTAACGTAACACTAACAAATACATGAGAACCAGGCGAAACAGCTTGACCTAAAGCATGAACCAGTGGCACATCTTTGGCTTCATGTAGAAGAAACTTCACTCCAGCTGCGCTGTGCGGTCCTGGCATGTACTCGTTTTGTTCTATGTTTATTTTGAGTCGCAAGCCGTTAGAAACACCTGTAAACAGGGAATGAATTTTAATAACAGTCAATCTTGATCAGGAAGGTTACCAATTACATAGCATTGTTTGAGTGGCGGGTCAATAGTGTGCTATGCCAACTTTGCAATTGATGTTATGACACATGTTCTATAGTATACTGTATATAACTTGATGTTAACAATATCTGGACACCCAGTCTTTTTATTATCTTATTTATGTGGAGTTATATGTTGCAGAAAGAAGCAATTACAGAATATAGTTTGCTCGATCGCAGTGTCTAAAATTTGATTAGAAAATTAGGAAATGTTTTTCCTGATTAACATCAATATCAAAGTGTTAATGAGTAAACAATACCATAAGTGTTAATTTCATGGTGTATATTTTCAAATGTATTTATTTTCTAATAATGTGTATATTACTTTTCCAAAATATGTTTTACATGTTTGAAAGATCACTGTACCTGGTGAGGAAACATCATATTTATCTAATTGTCTGTTCCACGTATAGCAAACTCCGTGGTCCGTCAGACTGGTAACAAAATCGTCTGGTCCACATTCTCTTCCTTTCCAGGTGCAGCTATTTGTTTAATAAAATGAGATTTTAACGCTGCTCTAAATATACAAATAAATGAGCGACGAGCTTACAGTTGAACAAAAAAAAAAATACACTGACGCAAATTAATTAGGTTTTTACAAGTATTTGCCAATTCTGGCGCTATCCTGTACAAGCCCTTTGCATTTATATCTCCCTAAAACTTTAGAATGATTTGGTGTTTCATTCCTTTGGCTTTGTGCGAACAAAGCAACGAGAATGAGCCGTCATGTGTGTGGATTTCGATTTTGCATCTGTTTTACCTTGTAATCAAAATATATTTAAACAAAGGACTATACCTACATGTACATTTAGTGTAAATTCATCACAAAATAATTACAACTTGCCCAAAAATGAATTCTTCCTTCCGATGAGCAGCTGCTAAATATAAATCATCAAGGGTTATGTTTCCTCCATGTTCAAAAATATAGCTTGTGTTGACGGGTCCACCTGATGTAAACATAGCCTCGTACAGGCGGTAACGCCCCAAATCTGTCGCTAAACTAGCTCTGTAATTGTAAAGAAATACCAATGGACCATATAATACAACCGTCATGATAGAGGCGACAACATAATATATATATATATGTATGTTATAGGTTTGCAAACCAGTGCAAATAGATCTAGTGAATGTAATCATAGCAGCATACATGCACCACTGTAACTGCTAGGTATATAAAAATAGTAATGGGTTTCCAAATTCGTTTAATTGGTGTTGTTTATGTTATACAGTCGTGACTTTGTAACCTTAAATTTACTAGATTTTGATATCAATTGAATGTTGTATATTCCAAATATTTACAAATTTAATTGATCATTTACTAAACTGTAAGTTCTGTATAAAACTGGACTAAGAACGTTAAGAAACACAAAAGGACAAAATGAAGAAAAAATCATAACCCACTGCTTTAAACCGGGGATGACTATACAATATATGCAACAAAACACGGAACGAATTCAATCATGCATTATCAAGATAAAACATTTTCCACCATGTAATGGTTGGAAAATATCTACCAAGCCACTGGGTTTGTGCATTGTACGAATATGTCTTCCCAAATGATAATATACCCACTGAAAGCTCTACAATGACTGTTGATATACGTACTTGAAAGAGTTTTGATTACAGATTGTCACAGCTGGGAAGTTTAACGTCTTGTTAAAATTTATTTTCAAATTGACTGTGACTGGCCAACTGTAATAGTATACAATACGGTCAACGATCTGGAACACCAGTATACCAAAACATACCAATATCAGAGCGAGCCATAGCATCCTGTAAGATAAAATAAAAATAGGTATGCATATAAATATGAGAGCGAGCCATACCATCCTTTAAGATAAAATAAATATGTTTTAATAAGAAGAGGCATTAAGTGCCGAAACATATTAAATGTTTTAAAAATATACCAATATCAAGGATACCCATATAATCCTGAAAAATAACATGATCTACGAAATGTGCCTGTCAAGAAGGGTAATATGAATCTGTAAAGACGTAATTGTACAACATGAACAACACAAACCCCACTAAACATCACGGGTGCTCCTGAAGGGTAGATACTTAGCCCCTGTTCTACAAGAAGGACTTGTCGTGTCAGCATTTAAACAAAAAAACGTTGATAAGTCATGACAAGTGTCTTCGCACATACTTATATCTTCTATTTTTAATGCCTATTTTATAATTCTAAATTCACAATTCATATTTCTAACTTCTTCATCCTTAATTATTGTTTCTTATTATATAGATAGGTGTGAATTATGGGGATTTATCCATGAAATAAATTCCGGTATTTCACATGTGAAATATCAGTTTTTCCCGCCGGAACTACTTTTGTAAAACTATAAGTGTGGTGGTTACGTCCCTTGTTGTGCAACGGTGAATACACATACGATTGTAAGCTGAAAAAATTCCGCGAAATGTTATTGATGACTTTGGCACATAACCAAGATGACGTCATTGACGTCATATGAAGACTTGCAGTTCGAAACGTAAAGATTAGACGCTATTTGGCTTCGTATACGCTTCAATTGTGATTTAATTTAACTAAAATAAGCTTTCAAGGTAAGCATTTTAATTATTTTTGTACATTGTTGTAAATATGAAAAATAGGATTTCACATTTTCAAGATGGCAGATCCTTCCAACTGAACCCTGTAGTATCATTGCTCGTAGATTCACACGCGTGCAATCAAATATACAAATAAAAAAATAATATATAAGAAATTTTGAAAGTCTATATAATAAACAGTATAACTAAATCATACATTTTGAATATCAAAATAAGACCACTCGTGACCGAATACGCATTAACGATTAAACTCGTGGACGGAACAAGTTCCGCCCACTCGTTTAATCCTTATGCGTACTTCGGTCACTCGTGGTCTTATTTTGATATTCAAAATCTACGATTAGTTATACTATATTTCTTTTTGCAATTATCATTTCCTCGTCTATAGTTTTAAAGCCTTCATTATTAATGATGCATTCATAATTCGTCATTTAATATTAGTAAAGTTAATGTTACATTCCTGCTGAAATACTAATTCTTATTCCTTTATTTTCTACATTAAATGTTTTCAAATAAAGACTAACTAAGAAACAAATAAAAACATAGACTTACAAATTAATAAGTACAAATAGAGAATTAAAAATAAAGATATATCAATAATGAAAAGTTTACAAAGATGAAGTTTCCTGCATGTTCTCCCGAGTTTTTGTTATCGCATAAACGATTTGCAATTATCGTTTTAAAGATTAGGGGTCATAAAGAGGTCAACAATCTTTTTTTTTTTTTTTTTTTTTAAGATGTATCTTAGTGACTCGTTCACGATTAAACATTAACGCCACCATGTATATAGTAAAAATAAGGCTGGGATCTATAATGGAGGTGGGGCCCTTTCAGTTTATTAAATCATGAATCAAAAAGAGTTTGAATACATTTTATTTTTTTCTGACCTGAGTTTGTTGCTGAGGTTTTAACTGTGTGTTTTATAGAACTACCTTTCAGAAGTAAGTCGACGGCTTAGCTTTATTTAACATGGTTTTAGAATAAAAGATAGGGGGTATTTTGTTAATTTCTTTTGAAATAAAATACAATGAGAAACATAAATACTACACTGTCGGAACAGGCAAAACATCCAATCTAAGAATCGTAGACAGGCACAATTGATATATCTATCACACATACATGATTGTATTATCTCCTCCCTTGGTTACAAGCGACTTGAGGCACATTGTGGGTTTAAGCTAGTTTTATAGACCAATATCGTCCTCTGGATGAAATGCCGACTCCCAAGTGATAATACTATTTAGAAAAGGGGGTTTGGAATATTGCTCATTTAGATTCCATTACCGCCATTGATGTTTGTATATATAGTTATGGTTACTAATAGGGTTTCTGAAAGATCCCAACACATTTGTGTTAAATGTATCATTTTGTTGTTTTGCTCTCAATCTGTCACCTTTGCCGCCTTCTTACCGGTTGGTAGAAAAATGCATGAGCACTTGCGGGCAACTTGCAATTTAACGATAGATAGTCCTCGCCGCTTTTGTTGATTGAATGTGTGGTTGAGGTCTAGTTGGTTGAACATAGACAGTCTGCACGTAGAAATAGTAGTTACAGCTAATATGATGATGAGAACCCAGGTCCTAGTTTGTGACAGGTACACAAATGTGGCGTAGTTAAACCAGTTAATCGTAGCCCAACACTTCCCTTTTTATATATACAGTCCGACCAAAGTTAAGCACCACCTGACTTGTTTCTATAATATATTTTCTAAAAATGAACTTATTTCAAATCGGTTTGCTGTTTTCGTTACCTGTACACACATACTTACTTACCTGTGAAACAGGTTATTGATCGATTTTTATTTATGTGTATATGACAGGGTGTGTAAAGTGCCACGTGTACTTTTCAACATTTGTGTTTGCGAGCGAAAGCTGATTTTTTTTGTGTAGAGTTTTAAGTTTCATTTTCTATTGGTTTGGTATGGTGCGGCGAAAATTAACCATACCAGAAAGGTGGCAAGCTGTTGTCATGCATAACGTTGTTTTTAGCCATAGAAGGGTGGCAGACCACTTCAGGGTTAACCATTCCATCATTGTTCGACTGATGCAGCGTTGTCGTCAAACGGGGAATGTTACTGACCGTCCACGTGCAGATAGACCTCGCAAAACGACGCCGAGAGAGGACCGGCTCATATCCAGACGGGCGCGGCAACGATCGTTCAGTACAGCTGGTGCAGTTCGAGGTAATTTACCGTTTGTAGGCCACATTAGTAGACGCACTGTAATCAGACGCCTCCACTATCAGGGAATGCGAGCGCGACGACCCATAAAACGTCCACAGTTGACATTACGTCATCGCCATGCTCGATTTGACTGGTCACATGATCATTTGGGGTGGACTATTCGCACATGGAGACGGGTCCACTGGTCTAATGAAAGTCGTTTTTTGTTACGCCCTACCGACGGTCGTGCAAGGGTTTGGCGCCAACGAAACACTTCATTTCAGGACAACCACATTTTGGGCACAACTGCTTTTGGGGGTGGGGGTGTAACTGTCTGGGGTTGTTTTTCCTTTGACTGTAAGTTGGACTTGTACGTTCTTGATGGTAATCTGACAGCCCAAAAATACTGTGACAATGTGCTCGCTCCACGCGTAGTCCCCCATTTCGACAATCATGCGTTGGCTGACAGGCCAATGTTCATGGACGACAACGCTAGGCCACATAGAGCCCGAATTGTACAACATTTTTTACAGCAAGAGGCTGTTCAGACAATTTCATGGCCTGCGATGTCGCCAGACATGAACCCTATAGAGCATGTATGGGACTATATTGGCCAAAAAATTAACCAACGCAATCCAAAATGTCACAATATTGACGAATTAAGAACTGCTATCTTACAGGAGTGGCAACAGTTCCCCCAAGAACGGCTTAGGCGTCTTGTGCGAAGCATGACGAGGCGTGTTACAGAACTTCACAATAAACGCGGTGGATATACTCGTTATTAATTTTTATGCCTTACACATACGCACAATAGATGCATTTAAAAGTTCTTAAAATCTGAAGACTCTGCATTTTAATGCAATGTTAAAAACTTCCATCAAAGACAAACTGGTTTTACGTTTTTCCAGCGCCTGTTTTGAACCCCATTTTTGCCACGTCATAGTCACGTCTTTCAGGATGATAATTACTTTGTAGATTGGTAATTTTAGAGCCCTTGGTGTAGTCTTTTAAGAAGTGTAAGAAAAATGGTGATATTTATTTTATTGTTTTAACAGTATTGATGTAAAAAAAATATATCGATAAAAATATAGGGTGGTGCTTAACTTTTGTCGGAGTGTATATGTTTTAAACAATTAATCCAAATGTACATTGTGTATTTATTTTAAAAGTGTGATTGTCCTATTACCTTCGCACAAATTACCCCAAGGTATAATTTTGTTTTCCTACGACCAAGTAAGCCAATTAGGAAATATCAAGAATAATATCCAATATCATAACCTTGTATTAAAATATGTTTTTATGAAGTCTAGTCGTTAGTTTATTGTCACAATGCAATACTAAGTGTGTCCACACAACCATGAGCTATTGTCTTTACAAGATCCATGTTTGTTCAGCATAATGTATTTACTGTAACCAGTATAATAGCCTTGTTATTTAAATTTGTGTTGCAGAGTTCAATTATCTCCATTTTGATATAATATACATTATAAACACCATGTTATTGTCCAAGCTGCTGATAATATATTCTACTGTCAGCACAATCTGATTGACCGTTACGATACTTCCATATATCAAATGACAATGAATATTTTGCTTTTTACGTACATGTTTTTCTTTCCTCTATCACAAACAAGTCATTTATCGGTCTTACCTATACATATGAGTAGCACGACGGGTGTCTTCTAAGGAGTAGGAACTGCTTATCCTCCGCAAGGACCTATATTTACACGTGGTTATTTGGTAGTGGTTTGTGTTGTGTTGTGTTCTTGACTTGTCCCCATGGTTATCTGTGTCTCTGGAGTTCTCCCCCAGGTTTTAAGTAGTGGGGATCGTGTTGTTAATTTTGTCCTGTTGTATGTTTTCACATTCTTAGTTCCGTGATGTGATGTTAGCTACCATTGCTGCATAATAACGATGTTCTGTTCGTCTTTGTCACTAGTTGTTTGTAGGAGGGCTCATGCATTATTAATGTTGTTTGTCTTTGTTTTCGTGTAGTGGTGTTTGGCACGACTTCACTGTATGAGTAAAACGGCGTGTGTCTTATAAATAGCTTATAGCATCCAGTTGTTGCAGACCTCGAGTGTATGAACATACCATGAATATTTAAATTTGGTATCATTGTAGATATAAACGACGTAACACAATGTAATTAACGGAAAAAGGGAGTGCCTAACTTAAAATCATTTAACCTGTGAATTATAACGGATATCAATATACAAAATAAGACATATTATAACTTATCTTTCATTTCGAATATCGAATATAAAACACGAGTTTATTTTTAGTTTATAACCATTTTATTTGCTCATAGAGACAAAAAGGATAAGACACAAGTTTTACCAACTTATGAAGTCTTCTCCTTGGAATTACATAATATAAAATAACACATATACATATGAAAAAGAGCATGCACATTAATGAAAGTATACCAGTAACAATTACACATGTAAAAGAGAACAGAAAAACAGTGAAAAAAAAGGGAAAAAGAAGTTTGGTGTGGACACGATGATCATGCTGGGTATATTAATAACTTTATACAATGAGGAATCTTTTAGATCTTCTAATAAACTTGTAAACATCTTTAAAAATTAAACAGTTATCTTCATAGGTTAGATTTTTGTTACCTGTAGTAAGTAGAGCAAGATCGATTTTCATTCTAAATCGATTTACACAAGTTAACAGATCCCTCCTAATATCGGTGTATTTACTACATTCAAAGAAGAAATGAAACGCATCTTCTCGAGGAACACCACAAGCACAATTTGGATTAGATACTATATTTGATTTAAATAAATCGTTGTTCAAGAAAGAAGCTGAACATCGAAGTTGCGTTAATATCACATTTAACTTCCGTGGACCATACATGAAATGTTTAGGAACAATATTTATTTCATTTGCATTGTTTAGTAACGCACGTTTGAATTTTAATGGGGTGTCAAGATTACGGACAGAGTTCTCAAGTTTATTCCATTCTCTAACAGAAGAAGGAATGAATGACGAA
>MJUT01010094.1:763911-788042 GCA_002080005.1 Gigantidas platifrons
ATTTGAACAGATCATAATTTCAGTTTTGTCTGGATTAAATGACATGAGCCATTGTCCAGACCAAGTACTAAGTTTATTTAGTTCATGATTTATAACTAATTCTAAAGTATCAAGACTGGAGCTTGAATACCCCAAGGATGTATCATCAGCAAATAGCCTAGTTAAAGAAAGAAGTTGTTCACCAATATCGTTTATATAAATGAGGAATAATAGGGGACCAAGCACAGACCCTTGGGGTACCCCAGTAAAAACATTAGACAATGATGACGACGAATCTCTGATGACCACTTTTTGCTTTCTTTCATGAAGATAATTTTTAAACCTTGATAGTAAATTTCCTGTTATTCGATATGATTTCATTTTATGTATAAGTCCATTATGCCATACCTTGTCAACAGCTTTTGAAAAATCACAAAATACAAAACAACTAAATTCTTTATTTCCTAGTGAATTTAAAATAGTGTTATATAATTCGATTAATTGATGAACAGTTGAGTGCCTGGGTAAAAAGCCCGATTGGTATTCGTAAATAAGTTTGTTACTATGAAGATGGTTGTAGACATGTTTATAAACTACCCTCTCCATAACTTTTCCTACACAGCTTATAAGGGATATGGGTCGGTAATTAGGTGGTAAAGAGGAATCTCCCTTTTTGAATATTGCGATTACATGAGTTATTTTCCATGTGGATGGATATTTACCTTGGGCCAAATATTTATTAAATATAATTTTAAGTGGTTTTGCTATTTTTTCTGGTGATATTTTTAACATCTTATGACTGATACGGTCAGGGTCGGACGCTTTTTTTTGGATCAAGAGTATGCAGTATGTCTTCTATTTCATTCTCTTGTATTTGAATATCATTAATAATATTATCTGTTCTATTCTCAAATTCGGGAAGATCTTTATTTTCTTCGTTTAATTTAGATATTAAAGTGAAATATTTATTCAATAATTCACATTTGTCTGAGTCGTCATATACAATATCGTCAAAATGTTTATCATTAATTGTGTTTTGGATTGATGGAATAGAATTGTTCCCCTTGTTTGATTTTATTAACATTTTCATTATTTTCTCAATAAGTTTTAGAATTTGAATTATCGAGTAAAAAATTGTCTATGTTATTTTCAAAATTTTCCCTAGCTATTTTTTCATATTGTTTACTTTATTTCTTTGTTTTTTAAATTTCGTTATATCACTTACTCTATTGTGGTTTAAAACCTTTTTTCGTATTCGATCGCGAATTCTAATTTCCTTTCTTAATATATTGTTGAACCAGGGCTTGTCATTTTCTCGTATTATTATTTCCTTAGTAGGTATGCAATCCCTAGCTATTTCTAAAAACGTCTAAAACACGAGTAACTGAACAGCGCTGTAATTCACGAAGACGAGTTAGTGGGTGAGTGTCGATTACGAGTGATATTTTATCGAAATTTGGAATGCAATTATGCCATTTATTACATATATTTTACACCTTTTCTCGAAGCAATAAGATGAAAGAACTGATTTTTAATTTTGGGACGCTCGATGATATTTTCTATTGTCACGTTGGGATAAACGTTTCTATTTCACTGATTGAAATTCTGATTTTTACCTCAGTATGTCACGGGTATATATGTAGTAAACGGTCTTACCTTTTATAAGATTTTACACCAGGCGCAGCTACAAAACGTAATCCATGAATAGACGTATTACTACTAAACATTGTTAATGATCTTAATATTCTTTTATTAAGTGACATTTCAACTTTTGATTTTTTTTGTTTCTCCAGAATTTGTGTTGCAGTCTTTGCATCCATTTGATTTAAGATGTTATTATTACTCTTCCTCTCCAGTTTGTAGAAAGCATCGCTCCATTTTCGAATAAAGTGTTCTCCATCACTCTGTGGTGTGGCCTCCATTTTCTTTGAGGGTTTATGAGTTTTTGTCTTGATCAATAATTAAGATGTCAATCAATTTAAAATGTTAAGTTATTCTATACCTGACAATCGATGTTGTTATTGTCCAGTAAAATGATGTCAACATTGAAATTATACGTATTTGACAGTGTCAGCCTTGATAAATGGAACGTGCTCTTCTAGGGAATACAATGTAAATATCCAGATCATGATGTATAAACATAAATCCGGCTTCATGCATATATATTATTTACGCAAATGGTAATCTCATTTTCGACCAAATTAAAAACGGATCACTTGAGTATTTAAATTTAGTCATATTAATGGGAAGCATATATCAGTTGATCTATAATTGAGATGATAGTTTCACAACAGTGTTGATCCAAACCACATTCAGACTCTGGTTCAAATACCATGATGATGTTGTTATTTCATCAACATAGTTGTAGTGATTTATTGACAGAGTTTTTGCAATATCATGATCTTTAAATACTGATATTACATTTGTGTTTATTGACCATTTACGTTGCCACTTAAAATTTGAATTAATGAATTCACAGCTCTGTCGCTTTCTGAAAGGGTATCAACCTTCTCTATTTCTTGCTTTGTCCATTTTCTGGCAATTCCCTCCGCATAGTCTATATGTAGGTATATTTCCACTTTATTGGACTGTGACTTGCAGTATTGTAGACCTTTAGCAAGGATTGTAGAGATTCTCGTTTTTATAACAGATGTATGGTATTGCCAATGCTGATGGCATTCAAACCGTTTTTGTTACAGAAAACTGAGATTCGCTTTTCATTCCTATGTAGCGTCACAGTCTTGAGAATCCGGTGTTAGCATACATCCAATACAATATCAGTCAGTTTGTAAAGAGTAGAAAAAGGGCCATATACTGAAGTTATGTACAAGTTTATAAATAATCTAGCTTCCAGTGTGGTAAGAAATACTATTGTGCGAGCATACTTTAAACATATTTTATTGTAATAAAAAAAAATACAGACAATGGATCAGACACAAATTATAAAAATTACGAGGTCTTCTCCGTTACACATCAATGATTAAGTAGACAATATATTACAAAAAAATAACATTATTTTATTCATAATTATTTGAGAAAAATGACATTGCAAGATATATTGTGATTGATGTTGAGTCGTTACCGTCAGATGAGTTAAAAGTACATAAACATTAGACAAATCTTTTAGTGTCTAGTATATATCTGTGAACAGCTGTAAAAAGTGAGCAATTGACATCATTTGCAAAATCTGAATTTCCATATATTGTTAATGGATATATCTAACCCAAGATCTCTAATATTGTTCAACATAACATTTCTCTGATTAACAAATAAATTACATTGCAAGAAGTCGTGTTCATTGTTTTCCACATAATTGTCGCAGTTACAGTAACAAGAATCAATCGGATTACATCTAAAAAGATCACCTTTTAAGCTACTACAGTTTTGCCTTAAACCAGTATGTAGAATACTTGCCAGACGTGAACCACGCGAAAAATATTTAGGAGGTTTTACTAGATGGTTGTTGTAAGTCTTTAATCTAGATTTGAGGATTCAATTACTTAAGTGAATCTCTGATATATTGGGGTAAATTATTCCAGAGATGAATAGTGGCTAACAAAAATGAATTTTGATATAGGGTAAGATGACACCGTGGAATAGTGAAATTATTTGCATTTCGTAAATTGTAGTTGTTTGCCTGGTTGACAGTCCGCGGCAGCAAATCACTTAAATAATCGGCGGTATCACCCTTAACTATATTAAAAAAAAGTTACAACTTTCTGATTTTGCGTCTGGTATTAAGTGTCCCCACCCGGTTTCTGCATATAAAGAAGACAAACTTGCATAAGCTGTCAGACCTGTGACGATTCCGGTAGCTTCAAGTTGAAGTTGCTCAAGTCTGCCCGCATCGGCAACTGTACAACTGTCCCAAACTTCACAAGAATATTCAAGAAGTGGCCTAATTAAGGTCATATAAATATTTTCTAAAAAAGTTTCTAGACACCTTAAATTTGATCTTACGCAGAACGGTTATCTGTCTGGATGCTTTGACATCAACATTATTAATATGTTTAGACCATTTTCTATCAGCACTGAGATTGACACCAAGATGCTTGTGAGCATCAACAGGTTTAATTTTGGTATTATCTATAGAGAAGTAAAAATCAACTGGAGAGGGCCTGGTACTGAATTACACTATTTCTGTGCGGGCATATGGTGCATTCCTGGTGGTTGTCGATTGAACGGAAGGAGGCAATTTATAGATACATCATGTAGTTGAGATGATGTGTACTGACGATGGTTATGACTTCATTAAAATATAAAATTGTTGTCGAAAATGTTTTTCACATTCACATTGCTCCCTCGTGGACTAGATAGGATACCTGTACTATCAGTTTTGTCATTGCACCCATATGGTATTCTAATACCCAGCTTTCGAATCCAGTATTACTCTTTTTGTCTACAGTGTCGTGTACTTAAATTAGGATTGTTCCTAACATGGCATATCTTTTCTAGAATGCGAATTTGCATGGGTAGGATAGAGCCGTCAGGCTGTCTAAAGTGATGATATGATATACATCAGGAAATAGGTTGTAATTGTAATTATTTCTGAGAGGGCAAGTTTGTGCGCATAAAACTAGTTTAACCTCGCCACTTTTTATTGTGGTGCTTGAACGAAAGTGAGCGGTCATGAACTTCAGTTTTGCCTCTTTCTAGGGGTTTCCTCTTATACTAGTATATTGGTACTGTCCCAAAAAATAAGTTAATCCTTCATCAGGCACAGGCGACCTTCGCTGATTTTGGCGATATTCTGTTTATGCACCTCAAAGATCTACACCACGAAAACAAAGCTTTATCGCAAAAGATCCGGTCCTTTCCTCGTTCATGACTTGTCACCGGGTTTGTAATACGAGTAACACGACGGTTACCACATGTTGAGCAAGAACAGCTTACCCTTCCGGAGCACCCCCGGTTTTTAGTTGGGGACGTCTTGCTAGATATTTTGTTTTTTGTGTTGTGTCTTGTACACGATGGTTCGTCTTTTACAAAATGTATTTGGTTTCCAAATTTCTTCTATTCTAGGGATTGTGTCGGGTGCAGTGACTATCTGGGCAGAGCTAAGGTGCTGACACAAATACACAAACAAAGCTACGTTGCTCCTAGGTTGAGACAATCGACCCAACACATACTACGACTGTCATTACCACCTGATTTATTGCTGCAAATTATCAATTTGTTAAATTGCAATGAATAGTTTATGCTTTACGTTGATTTATCTCTCCTCCATAACCGACAAGACTTTTACCGGCCGCGGTTGCGGATGGATATGTGTTGCTCATCTTTGTAGTATCCTGTATTGTGTTTATGTTTTGTTTGGTTTCGTTCTATGGTTACGCAAAGGCTACTAAAACAAATGCAACGTTGCTGATAGGTTGAAGTCATAGTTATAATAATTATACGGTCGCCATCACGAATCGTTTTACAGTTGCGAAATATTCATTTGTCAAAGGGAGTCGTCGTGATTTTTATAATATGGTAGTTATATATACAATAAGGGTAATAACAAAATTACCGAACACAGAGCAATCTTCCAAAGGGAAAGTCAAAACTCATAAAGCAATAAACAGACAAAATCAGTCAACAACCGGGAAACTGGGAAACCGCAATGGCCCTGACTTGGTACAGCATTTTTAAAGAAATAGTGGATTGAATCAGATTTTACGGCGCCAAACCTCTTGCTTCCATTACTACATGTACAATTAGTGCCCATCACCACTGAAGTTGTGGGTTCGAATCCCACACATGGCGAGGTGTACTTGATACAACATTATGTGATCAAGTTTGTTAGCGGTTTTCTGTGTGTACTCCGGTTTCCTACAACAATAAAACTGACAGCCACGATATACTAGTAACTCAAATATTGTTGAAAGCAGCACTAAATACCATAGCTCTAACCCTAACTCATTTCTCAAATGCAAATGGATGTTATCTCTTTAATGTAGTCTTTTACTTTACTGTATCACCATCAAGACCGATTTAAACTTACCAACATGACTGGTGTCTTGTGAAAATAAACAGGAACCGCTTATCTTTCACGAGTACATAGTTTCAACTCTGGTAGGGTTATGTAGATCATTATTTTGATTTTCTTTTGTTTATTTTTTTTTTGCCCCTGTTGTATTCTCTAACGGGTTTATACAATATCATTACAACACTGAATAGTCCAAATACGAACAACAGTAAAAGAACATAGGACAATCTGGGAACAACACAAAAGACATGCTACATCAGATAAATGGGCTACAAAATAACAATACTGTCGATGACAATCCTGATATGACACAAAAGTAATATAATAAAGGACAATCCGAATATGACAGTACAACAATACAACAAAGTAGAATCCGGATACAAACTTATGTAAAAAGATCATGTAGAATTGACACAGTAGCATTATAGATAAGGGCATTAGAGGTATGGCGCAACAAAATTACAACAAAGCATTATCCGGATACGACATAACAGCTATAGAACAGAGAACAATCACGTTATGACACAGCATCATTATCATAAAATCAATCCGGATACGATAGTGCAACAGCTATGATACAGCAAAGAACAATTCGGATTAAATACAACAAGCGACAATCAGGATACAGCATAATAGCAATTAACATCTTTATTCGATAGAACTACATTACAACAAATTCAATTCGGATACGACTGTGCAGATATCAGATTAACCACACATACTTTACTGTTACTGAGATGAACCACACTTATTTTACCTATATCTGGTTAACCGCGTCTCAACCTTATTTGATTAAAAACCATTCTGATTTTACCAAAAAGGTCTCTGAAACGAATATCATCAAAATGTTTGAGTTCTTAATTGATAACAGGTTTGTTATGTTTAGCGGGTGTGATATTCAACAAACAGCTGGCATTCATGTGGGTACTAACTGCATAAGCGGTATATATATCTCAATTTATCCAACATTACACAGCTTGTGGTTCCTATATTATTATTTTTTTTTAAGTTTTACGGTCGTCACCATGGCTTGTTTTACCGCTACGGAATGTCTGTGTCACAAATAACCACGGATATGTTCCGTTTGTCGTAATCACAATCCGGTCCTTTCCTCATTCACGTCTTATCACTAGGTTTGTCTGAAGAGTGACACGACGGGTGCCTTCAAGAGGTCACCTCCGGTTTTTTGTGGGGTTAGCCGCATATATTTTACAGATACCAAGATATACCACATCTACTTTACAGATACCAAGATATACCACATCTACTTTACAGATACCAAGATATACCACATCTACTTTACAGATACCAAGATATACCACATCTACTTTACAGATACCAAGATATACCACATCTACTTTACATATAACAAGATATACCAAATCTACTTTACTGATATCGGATTAACAACATCTACTATACAGAAATCTGGTTAACCCCATCTACTGAACAGATATCGAGTTAACACCATCTACTTTACAGATATCGAGTTAACAACATCTACTTCACAGATCTCGGGTTAACCACATCTACTTTACAGATACCAAATCTACTTTACATATAACAAGATATACCACATCCACTTTACTGATATCGAGATGAACCACATCTACTTTACATACATTGGGTTAACCAAATCTACTTTACTGATATCGGATTAACCACATCTACTATACAGAAATCTGGTTAACCCCATCTACTGAACAGATATCGAGTTAACACCATCTACTTTACAGATATCGAGTTAACAACATCTACTTTACAGATCTCGGGTTAATCACATCTACTTTACATATATTGGGTTAACCACATCTATGGTGCAGATATCGAGTTAATCCCATCTACTGTACAGATACCGAGATGAACCACACCTACTTTACATATATTGGGTTAACCACATTGTCTTTACAGATATCGAGATGAACCACATCTGCTGTACAGATATCGAGATGAACCACATCTGCTGTACAGATATCGGGTTAACACCATCTACTGTACATATATCGGGTTAACCTCATCTACTTTACATGTATCGGGTTAACCCCATCTACTGAAATGAACAACAGCTACTGTACAGATAGTGGGTTAACCACATCTACTTTACAGATAGCTGGTTAACCACATCTACTGTACAGATATCGAGATACACCACATCTACTGTATATATATCGGATTAATCACATCTACTTTACATTGTGGTGTCTGTTCTTTGATTTACGGATTTTGATTACCCCTTTGGTATCTTCAAATTCTTCTGAAAGCTGTCGATATGACCCACATCTAATGCAGATATTTCGGGTTAACTACATATACTTGACATAAACCATTATTACATGTAATACCATATCCACCACTTATATCGTTTAGATATAGTTGGGTTTTTTTTTTCTTTCTCATTTGATTTCATGTTAAAGTATTATATATTGTATTTGTTTATTTATCATCAACTTTATATATGCAATGTATCTATGACTCAAATTGTTCCAATAAATTGAAATGAAGCACACTTATTATATATTGTGATTTATTCTATATTTGGGGGTAGCTTAGATAAAGTTCTGTATGTCCTTCATCTAACCTTATGGGCCATGTGACCCCTCTTTAAGGCCAAAGATTGATATTGTTAATTATGATGTTTTTGTATTGACAAAAAATGGACATGTATAATAAGTTTATAATTTTTTTTACTTTTTTAGAATAAGTAAACATTTTCGCAATTTATATGTTGTTTGTTTTATTCTGGCAACTGGCCAGATTTTTAGTCTGGAAGGAGGAGGGTATAAATGCAAGCTATTTAAATAGCGAATTGTATGCTAACGAATGGATAGCTTTCTCTTTGTACTTTGTTTTATTTCCTATTTTTACATTGGGCATCACTGACTCCCTCATGGAGCCCCAATTGTTAGATAAGTTTAACGCAATCTGATTGGTAGATATATTTAAGACATCAGCTAATTAATTATTAATTTGTGTCAAAACAACAGTAATTTGTCAGTCATTGGATTTTTAATTTCCCACCCTCCATCCCCATTCTCCACCTGCTTAATTTGTTTTGAATTAAATTACATTGTTAATTCTCTTGTTGTTATATGCATATGTATATTTGGCTGGGGCCATGTGACCCCTCTTTAAGGCCAAAGATTGATATTGTTAATTATGATGTTTTTTTTATTGACAAAAAATGGACATGTATAATATGTTTATAAAATGTTTTACTTTTTTAGAATAAGTAAAAATTTTCGCAATTTATATGTTGTTTGTTTTATTCTGGCAACTGGCCAGATTTTTAATCTGGAAAGAGGAGGGCATAAATTGTGATTTATTCTATATATATAGATATCATTGTCTTTATTTGCATTGTATTTGTAACATTAAACAGTCTAATGCTATTTCTTTGTTAAGTATTATTTAATTACTCTGCCGTATTGAATTATTACAAATAAAAAAACAACAATGGGTTACTTGTCTTTAACCTTTGTGTCATGTTAAATTGTTTACTTTCTAGGATTAAATGCACACACTTGTAGTACATTATTATATTGCCTACAATAGGACGGT
This sequence comes from Gigantidas platifrons, assembly GCA_002080005.1. Lineage (NCBI taxonomy): Eukaryota > Metazoa > Mollusca > Bivalvia > Mytilida > Modiolidae > Gigantidas > Gigantidas platifrons. Next base: position 773,420 of record MJUT01010094.1, read on the forward strand.
CCATACGTAATGGTGTTGATGTAATTGACATGTACTGAAACTAATGTATTGTAAACAGACGATTTACAGTTGGTGAATAGAGTAAATAAAGATAATAAAAAAAAAAAACACTGGTACGCATACCAAAGGATAGTGCATGGCAAATAATGTTTTTATTATAACCATTCTTGTAATACAAGTTCAAGATAGAACTACTTATGTCGAAAAAACGATTGTAATAGACATTTGTTTGCATTACTTTATGAGAAATGATATGCTTTACTTTACTTCTGTCTTCATGTACATGTAGATATTGATGTCCGTTTTTTTTTAAGTTTTCATGTTTGTTACTGAATTAAAATAAATTTCACTCATATAAAATTCGAAAATTGCAAATTTACTATGTCATCTTTTTATTTGTTCGTTATGTATTAAGACTTTGGCTATTTGTTTCTGTTTCGTTTTAATAGAAAGTGAGTAATCAGCAAATCCAGCAATTCACAAACTGATATTAGACTTGCTCCTAAGAATAAACCCATAGATCCTCCGATATCACCTGAAAAATAAAACAAAAAGTTCTATTGCATTATGTGTATTTAAAACATAATACAAATGTTACTATAACAAATAAACTTTTATCAAATTAGATTATAGCGTTTTAAAAAAAAATCAGCGTAGATACAAATATCTTGCTTTGGGAAAAGATTTAGGAATTGTTCCGACAGAGTTGCATTTTTTTTTTGTATATTGGCTTTCCATATATTTCACGTTGAGCGTACACGATAAAGGTTATTTAACAAAAACGCGTCAGTTGTATTGACTTGGCTATCTACGTTTTCATTATTTCAGTACAATGTATTGGCATATACAATATATATATATATACATATATATACATACTTATATATATATATATATATATATTTTTAATTAAGACGCCATATTGGTTCGAAACTTTATTTAAATAGACATTGATAAAGTCCCTCGGTGGGACGAAAATTTTGTCATTCAACGAAGGGTTTAATTCTTTATCACTTTGTTTTGTGTACTTGGTGTTGTTTTAGAAACCATTTTAGACGTTTATAAAAAATTTTTTACTTGTATAGTATCGTTATACCGTAACGATCCAACACCACGTAAGATTGATCGTTGACTGGTTTTTCAGACGTTGTATATATATATATATACTTTTAACATACACACCATTCCCATGTGACCGCAACGATATAACTGAAATATTAAATACGATAACCTTCTCCCCTGAAAAAAAACAAAACAAAACAAAAAAACACAAACCCTATTCCATGTCTACCACGGACAATTATTGAAGCCGATACATTATAATACAGTCTACATCATATTTACATATATCTTATGAAATGGAACCAGTTATTTTAAACCAGTGATGTCCGTTACGATTTCTGCATAAAACGTGTCTTTGCCTCCAGTTGTTTGTAGGACGGCCAAAGTAGTCACAAATGGATCGTATGCTTTTTCTTGTGTTTATAATACTTACAAAGTAGTCACAAATGGATCGTATGCTTTTTCTTGTGTATATAATACTTACAAATAAGGGCAAATGGATCGTATGCTTTTTGTTGTGTGATCTCTTCATAACTCATTTGTTTGTAGAATATATCAAGTTGTAGAAAATTTTCTCTGAAAGAACAATTAAACATCTAACGTCTATAAGCATGAAATGTATATTATGTCAACGTAGCTTAACCCCACCACACACACACACATTTGTATGGGGTTTTGTGTTGCCCAATTGTTAGTGTACTGTGTAGTGCTTCGTAGGTCATTGTTTGTTATTTTTCGTATGGTCAGTATATTGTCTGCCCTTTGATTTACGACTTCTGATTATGCTTTCGGTATCTTCAAACTTTTCTTATAAAACAAGCGTTATACCAAATATATTTCTACTGGTAATGCACAAACCTCCTCCATTCAGACAGTTTGTTCATGGTTCCAACAACACCGTGACCTAATAATGCAACACATCGTTAAATAATAGAACTTACACTATATGTATGTCCTGGTATAGATTATTAGGTGTTTAATCTTATTGCTAGGTTGTAGATTTATAATTGTTACTATAAGCTATAAAACAAATGCACAGCCTAATATTTTCGAAGATATTGCCGATCAACATATTTGATGTGCAAATTATCCGTGTAAGTCGTGTGTTTTCGGTATGTTACTAAGTATATGTATAATGCAATTTGAGAGTCACCATCCTGTACGTCAAACAAGGTCAGCAATGCATCTACTGTGTATGCATAAAAAAAACTTATTATCTGACTTAATCGGTTGCTTGCAATGCTGGTGTCAACCCAATTGTCATCGCATACTAATTCGCTAAATTATTTGACTCAATGTAATACATTTTTGCAGAAGTTCAAACATTTCATAGAATACAAATCTTTTGAAAAAATGTGTATTCTCCGGTAATATTAATATGAATGTGTCCTACAGAAATAATGATGAATGTTGGCAGATTTCACCTGTATCCCTACCTTATTGCTAGCTAAAAATCAAATGATCAATCTTACTTTATAAACTCGTTGTTAATGTCCATCATTTTGAGGTAGGATGTGAAATACGTTTCTAAATTGTTGATAGATTTTATGAATTCTGAACCATCTTCCCCTACTGTTTCGTATAAACGTATCATAGATGATAGCTCTGTATAATTACTGGATATTTCAGCTTTAATGTCATTAAAATTTCTTAAAAAATCATAATTATTTGAAAATTTATAATAGATGTAGGAATCTTCATCGTTCACTATTGTATCATAAATGTCGGTTTTCATAGAGTGCAACTGGTCTAACGTTGACCTAATGTCAGAGTCATCCTTTAATATAAGCTGTAATAGATTATCTAAGTCCAGTTTTCCCATTTTCACTTGTCCAGATAAAAACTGTGTAGCAATGTCGAATTTAATTCCTGAGTAATTTGAAAAGTACTGATCACTTTGAACACTGATGGTATGAAGAGGTGTAAAAAGTGTCTTGTTGACAGCCATAACTTTTCTTTTTAGAGACTGCATTGTTTCCTCTAATGATTCCATTGCTGTATCAGCAGAAAAACATTTTCTGTCAAATTCCGCATGTCTGTCCATTAATACCCGATACGGTCTCTCGATTATTTCATAATTAACCACAGATTTTGCATATACCCAATTCCGCATTAACCATCGGAACTCCTCTCTACCATAACGCATTTGGTCTTCAGTAACATTTCTGTCTATGTAGGCGGTTTCTGTCAGTTCTGCAAGGTATGTTAATATATCAAACGATCTATTCAAATAACTTTCAAACCGAGCAGAAAATTTAACAGCGTAATTATTGTGGGTTAATGAATCATTTAGTAAATGTACAGGGACGACATAGTCATTGTGTGACTTAGGAGCATGATCATACGTGTAGTTAAATATACCAATACCAGTACCATACGCTGTAAGAAGTTCAGTATAATTTATCAACGATCTTCTTATGATTTCTTGTCTGTTCAACAATTTACTTATGGTTTGATGATACAGAAAATCCCGGACTGCATTGTCTTCAAACATAGAAGAATTCAGTTCTTTAATATTATTTTCAATCATTAAGATATATTCCGTGTACGCAAGTGCAACGATGTGAAAATGACGTTCCTCATAAGCATCACGTGGACGAATGAAATTTTTCTGAACCACATATTCTTGATAACCATATAACCATTTTTTCCATGCACAAACAAAACGTAAGTGTTCAAACTCGCCATCAAATGATGTTTCAATATTATCTAATAAACCACTTAAACTAATTAACAGTTTGTCTTCTATTTGGTGTTGTGCTGTATGAAAGCTTGTGTATAGATCCTTAAACACATTCAATCGATCTTTATCCATTCGTGACGTTACTTCACTGGCCGCTTTCAAATCTTCTTGAAGTTTTGCAGTTATGTTTGTGGCAAGAAATTTGTTCGCTGCAAACATTGAGGTTGACGCATACGATATATCACTTTGGTAAGCATTGAACGAACAAGGTACCGGACAATGACAGCCTTCTTCATAAACTGTTGGGAAAATTTCTGCAGAATAGAAAGTTGGACATTTATAAATGACGCATTGTAAGGAAAAATACTATACTTGCAATATATTAGTATGAAGTTGTATGCATGTGAGTAAATGAAGTATATTGTAATAGACGGTTGAGTGGTTTGTTGTCCATTTGAATGCATGTAAAGGCATTTAACAGTAATTATAAATTTCCACAGATTAACGGTGCATAATAATAACAATAAAACGAAATAAACAGGTAGGATGTTGGCCTTCCGTTCTAAAACTTCATAACAGTTCTTTGTTCCAATCTTTTTTTTAATCCAAATAAGCAAATCCGGTCATCAGTGTTGTGGGATATCGCATCGTGTATGACATGAGTATTTATTAGTATTCCATACAAACCTTTCAAAACTATTCGTAAATGTTGTATTCTTTAACCGTAATAACTCTATGATCTTTAATAAAAAGTCCAAAATGGAAGTAAATGTAAACGATCGCCATCTTGATTGTTGAAGAATAAGTTTGAAACGAAAAACTTGAATATTCTCTTAAAAATTGCAATATTGTTTTAAATAAATATGTCTTCCATTATTGGTTCGTTTTAATGTAAATTTACTTATAAAGATATATTTTGGTAAATTGGTAACAAATATTACTCTATTTTATTTAACTGGTCGGGTGGAGTTGACCTTTAAATTTACATGAGAGCATTCGATTTTATTTTGTGTATGTACAGGGCAGTTCCCGTTATTGACATTATTGAACTGTATTCAGCAGTGTCACCGAAATCAATGCATACAAAAGGAATAGAACGCACGATTGAATATAGCTGTATAAATGAAATTGTTCAGGTAACCTGACCCTCCTAAATACATAGACTTTCCTGTAATCAGTCAACCCGTGTTAAGCCACGCCCAACCAGTTGAAAAAAATAGAGTAATAGTATGTATCTGCTTTTTGTTATTGTCTTCTCTCGGTGCGTACAATACCAAGACAGATGCGATCTCCCATCTTCTGAATTCCCTCTGAATGTATACCCGTTTCTGACCTTGTCATTCTGTCTGACGGATGCCTGGAAAATTCAAACTGGGCTTAAAACTAACTATTACCCCCTGAAACAGCTAAATAATACATGTTTCCCTTTTCAGCCAAAGTTGAAAACAGATAATATCTGATAAAAAAAATCTTATATTCAAAATTTCCTGGCTCTGAACTTTAAATCGTGAACTAACAAAATACGTTCAGCTGTTTGTCAAGGCCGTGATAGCGTGTCAAATAATCCGCATCAAAACAGTTCTTAGTAAATGAACATAAAATTAAAATTAACTGACAAACATTTATATAAATATGATTCTGGAAGGCCTACCAATGTTCTGAATGACGAACTATAATCCGGAAGTACAATTGTCGGTGAATATTTTGGTGCCAAAAATGAAGTTTGTGAAATTGTAAACAATGGAATACCGTCAATATGGGCTGAATCTCAACCTTATGAGATATATGGGTAGCTGAATTCCCCCATATACTAGGAATAATCATTAGACATTGTGTCATGATCCCAAAATTATTAATAATTGATCTGAACTTATGCTTGTCCAAGTACAATATTTATCGATCAAGGTTAAATGAATTTAAACTTAAAAGACGTAACATCCGACCAGCTTCATCGGGAGACAGGCGCATTAAAATGTCATTATTTATAGTAAAGCGGGATGGGAGTTACTGGAGGAGGACTCTTACGTGAATATATAAACACAACATCAAACACATAAAATTAGATTTATAAATTTTCATACTTAAAAAGTTACGTTTTTAAGTAACTTCAATCGGATATAAAACTTTCTAGCTATTATGAAATACTACTGATAATTACTGTTAATTATCAGTCTGAAATATTTGTTTTCTATTCTATGAGCATTAAATGAAATACCTTGACATATGTTATTGATGAATCCTATTTGTAAAACAAAAATCATTCTTTCTTTTCAAAGAAAGTTAACTATGCCCAATGCATTACACTCTCCCAACCTTAAGTCCTGCATTCTCCCGAATGCATAACAAAAAAATATGGGAGCATTCAGCTCTACTCAAATACTATATAGTAGATATAAACATCATGCGCATATAAATAAAGCAATAAACAATATCAAAATAAAGTCCATGATCTTCTTGCTGAAGTATGGAATGTTCATAACTTCGTGTAGTTAATATTAAAGTTTATGATGAAATGATCTTTGATCTGAATTTTCCCACGTTAATCTTAGCGGAACATCCTTTATAATTTACAGAAGTCCTTTGGCATCGTTGCTTATCACATTTGTCGTTAGCCAGATATTAACTTCCACTTCCCTCAAGGTTCCCATAAATACTTTAGATAAGCTAAAGTTCATGAGCCTAACTTGACCAACTCCATTTTTATGGGATGTCATATCCGAATATGTGCCTGGTAAAACTAACATTGCGTACTTGCGAAGTAGCTCTTTTTTTTGTCACAGATTTTACCCTACGTTATATTCCAATGTCATGGCTGCAAACTGTCAATCTATCATCTGCAGATAATTCTTCCCACTTTTCCGGTGGCCAGACCATACTGCTAGGTGTTCCTATTTCTACTGATGTTGCCATCATTCTCCATTCTCTCCATGCAGGTGGTATCAGTGACATAACACCAGTCAGTAGTAACCTCTGCTCTGTATTTCATGCTTAAACCTTCGGTGTTGAAATGTTGTTGGATATATACTGTCTTCACTCGTTTCCTGTCTGCTGTCTTATGAGGTGGCCTCGGCATCTTTGTCATTTTCTGTAATATGAAAGAACTTTTGGAGAACTATAACTCTCCGCATCCTGTTGTGACATTTTCTGCTATTCACTTTGTTGCCTGGATAGTCGTTATCTCCATTAGCTCTATTTCGTCCCATCACCAATTTCTAATTCTTCCGCTAGTTACTGTACTTTTATGTTTTTTTCTGGTCTCAAATGTTAGATCGTTATTTGTCCTTTTGTGCTTTTTCTTTTGGCCATTGTGTTGTATGTTCTTTTTCGATTTATGGATTCTGATTGCGCCTTTGATATCTTCAAACTCTTTTTAGAGTTTGTCTTGTAATCCTATTACACCTATCCCCAGCTCCTTGGAAGCGATCTTGGTCAGCCCATATATATTTTTACTTTTGTATTAAACTGTTTTAGAATGGTAGTAGTAGAATAATTATACTTCATTCGTTGCATTAGGCTCTGTTTTGCTCTCTTGTCATCAAAGATTATCTCTGAAAGGTCTGCCTTAAACCAAGTTTCTCCGTTTCCAACTGTTGACGTTACGTATGCTATATTTCCTGTAGAACGGAAGTTAAGGCTAACAAGATCACCTTCTGCTCTTCCATTGGTGGTCTTGTGGTGAGTACAGAGGTTCTTTTCCTAGTGTTGGTTGCTCATGGATTGTCTTCTTAGTTTTATCCTTTGTCTTCCACACATTGTCCCGTTGATGTCTAGATCTAGTGGATGTCTCGTTCGAGCTAGCCATCAGCTAGCAGTTGCCCTTGGTCTGATCGCTATGGTAGTGTCATAATTAGTTGGTTTAATTAGTCTTAAATAGTCCATTGGAATGGATAGAAAGCCGCAATCAATTTGCCTCAGAGAAGAAACCGTAGGTATTGATGTCATCCATTAGTGACTAGTACCGCTTGTCAGTATGTATTTGTATCTCTTTCATTCTGCGATAAGTATTTTCCTCCCAAAATCACCATGGACATACAACTCTCATATTGAAATGCTCAATAGATGCGGCTTGATTCTTCATTTCTCTATTGGTTTTAAATGTATGTGTGCACCAGTGACATCTTACGACTAGTTCTGCTGACATTCTGGAAAATACACAAGATGACTAGTTTGAGTGACAGTTCTGGCATCAATGATGTATGCGGTCTCCCATTGCCCCATAGAAATGATGAGTTTTCGTCAGTCGTTCTCAAATTATTACTATTTTTCTTATGATGAATTCCATTTTACACTAGTAGGAAGGCCAAAATTCGTCAAAAACATCCATGGAAACAAGAAACAGAACATCATTAAAGCCATGTTCATCAAACATCATATTCACCTCCTATTCCACATAGCATTGCTTAGTCAGTTCTCCATCTGTAACCAGGATTTCCATGATTTGACCACTGGTTGATCAGAACGGTCCCAAATCCTTCTGCAAGATATCGATATCTCCTATTTTCGGTGCACTTTCCTCGTGAATAGGGTGCTGACCAATATCTATAATATGCCTGCTGTCTTATATGCAGTTCAACAACTCATTCATCATGAATCGTGCTGTCCATGACGGTATGTTCCTTCTTTGATACAACGCTTGTCTGTCAACGTGGTAAATTCTTGACGTCTGACGGGTTGACCTCTTCACTCGGTAAATAACATTCTCAATTTGTTTTTCTATAATGGTCCTTTCCATGGCGTTTTTACGTGACGCCCATTCCAAAATCCAGGACACAGATCGAGACAACTATACAATTTCCCACCTGCTAAGGAGTCAAGGCACTCGTCCACTCTTGGTAATGGATATGCGTCTTATTATTACATTGTTTAAAGCCCTGTAGTCAACGCAGAAGCGTGTAGTACCATCTTTCTTTGTTACGAGTACTACTTGTGAAGACGATGGACTCTTCGATGGTTCTATGACCCATCTCTATATTTCTTTTCCCCAATGGTAATCGTCTAGGAGGTTGTCTTATTTGATTGGTATTTCCTGTGTTGTATTGTGTAAGTTCTTCCCAAATCAACCTGATATTTGGTCAAAAGGTTTTTTTTCTGGAGACCGTCAAATTTCCGCTGTTGACCATTGGGTTCCTGAAGTTCCCATGGACAATTGTGTTATGTCTGCTGGGAGTGTGCCTGTTCTCATTCTATTTCTGTGTTGGTCGACTGGTCCGCTGTTGATTTACCTGCTCTTTACATTCGATGAAGACAGGACAATTTCTACAAAGTGACCTATGTTCCAACAAAGATAACATCGAATTCCCTTTCTATCTGGTTTATTGTTGAATCTAGGCTGCGTTCCACTTTGTGCCAAATGTTTGTCTTTTAGCGATTCCCTCTTTGTCTTTTGTTCTGATATTCTCCTTGTCAGTGTCTGTAAAGTGTCAAAGCTATTACATGTACTGTACTGAAACCCTTCTTAAATTATTGCATTTACCATTCTTACAGTTGATTTCTATTTGTCCCGAGTGTCTGGGGGACCTAATATCGTTTGATAATTTCCACAGCGCTAGATACTGTTTTGCAATTCTGATTGGTACATTAGTACTTAACATCAGGAGAAACACTCTTGCATAGCAGGTGTGTTAAGGCTATTTCTAAGATTGCTTGAAATAAAAAAAAAAGCGGATTCAGGTATGTAAAACAAATTAATGTGTAAAACATGACAATATTTTATGCATATTGCAATCAGTAGTTTATACATGTACGAAAGGGAAAATGTTTCGGCTTTGTGCGCCTCAACGTAAATTTATATCGATAAAATAAAGGTTACGTGACTACAATCGGTGCCTTTACTAATGTATGTGAAGTTCTAGTATATAGAGTGAAGGTTGAATTAAAAACTGGATATTTTCTGAAAGCCAACCAGTCTTTACTCTTTCTCCTTAATCCTGTGTACCTAGCGGAGAAACAATAAACCCACGATATACCACACTCGAGGTGAGTTCGCTAACCATTACACCATCGATGCGGTTTTGTGTGATTGAGCGGGACAAAATGAATGACAGGTTCCATGACATGACCCATATCAGGATGTTGTTAGATGTTTGTATATCACCAAAGATTGATATTTTACACACTATACCTAGAACATGCCTCAAACAGCCATAATACTTCTCTATAGTACAAACAGGTGGAAATCCTGAAATATAATACAATAAATTGTTACTATATATTGTGAATATAATATTACCGAAAACTGATCATTTAACAATAATTAATGATCTTAGTGTGATTGTCATGGTGTAAAATGTAGTCCCTTAGAAAGATGGATTTTTGACTTTGACTTCATCGATAAATAAAATAGCATATATCACATAACTTAATTATGAATATGATAATTTTACTCTTTCATATGGCTTATTTCTTTCTCGGTTGATTGTTGTGTAACATCAAATTAGTAGTATAGTGTGGTTTCTAATTACCCTATGTTATCTTTAAAGTTCCTTCTTAATACATTTTCAATTATCAGTTTTTGGTAAAATGGACCATTTACGGACTTCAATATTCATCGGTTGTTTTGCTTGACTGAAAACCATGGTAAATTCTTGTCATAGTCATATTCTCTACCCTTAGCCATTGGTTAATACATTTTGCATGTTAATATCTTGTTGCTAGTTTAGTGTTAGTCATTGATAATTGGTGCAATACATGTATATTGTTACCCTAATTGAAAACTACCTAAACGATTTTGAATTGCAGAATTTTTGAGTTTAGTGTCATTAAATAAGATGATGAATGTAAGATACAAACCATTCTTGTACGGCATATATATATGTCGACATCCACATTGTTCTGCTGAAACTCTGGATAGACAGTCTAGTTTACAGCCACCTTGTGAGTATGTATCAATGTAGTCTAGGTTTCTACTGCTACAGTTACCGTGTGGGTTAGGTAAGTTATTAACCTTAAATAAAGTAATGGATATGTCAAATTATTAAACACACAATAAACGATTTGTAGTTCTTAATTTGTAATTGGCTTTCCGATGTGGGCGTACCCGATGAAGATTATTCCGGAACGCGTCGCAGCAGGAAATATTTGTCACAGAAGATACCCAAAGATAAACACGGGGTGTGGAAATAATACCGAATTCGGTAATCGAGAAGAGCTCTGGCTAGGTTGCCAGAGAGAATCAAATGATCAGCCATAACGAGGGAAAGTGAACGAGTAATGTGGTTTTTTTTTGTTGAGAATATATCTCCTAGTATGCACCCATTTTTAAGCAGCTGCTACTGCACAACAATTTGTAAAGCGTGTCATTGTGGTTTCCCTTCGCCAGACAACATTATTCCACCCGACTTGTCTATCACAGTGCCACCCATTACCTACATTATGAAGTGCATGTAAACGCGTTCACGTCTCAGATATACTATTTTAATAGTTGACACACTTGAGTAGTGTTAATTCTAACATTTAATCGAGAGAGCAGAGTTTAAGAAAACAATTGAAAATACAAAATAGGTATTCAGAAGCCGTAAATCCAAAAGAAAAAGTTCACAATGATAAACACACTACACAGAAAACTAAAGATCAAGCAACACGAACTGGGGTGAACTCGGGCGCTCCGGAAGGGTAAACAGTTCCTGCCCCAGATGTCATGTTATTGTTAAACTACATTTACATCATCTGATATGGAAATCGTGCTTGACACCAGTATTCGTAAATAAATACAAATAATGAATCACCTACACAACAAATGGAAGTAAAGACGAATCTATCATCACAAGACGGAACTGAAATCGTAAAGACTTGTAATATGACACGACGGGTAACACTTCTAGAGCAGGCACTGCTCACTCTTCCGGAGCACCTGAGTTCACCCCCTGTTTTAGTGGGGTTCGTGTACTTTTTCTTTAGGCTATTCTGTTGGCTGTTCTTCGATATACGGATCCTGATTACCCCTTTGATATCTTCAAATCTTCTTGACACCGTGAACCCCACTAAAAAGGACAAAAATGGGGGTGGACCCATGTCTTTCAGAAGAGTAGCCAGTTTCTGTTCCCCAAGTGGCACCCGCCGTGCTACTCTTGTTATAAACTAGGTAATGAGACAAGAATGAGGAAAGGACCGGATTATGATTACGATAAACGGAACATATATGTGGTCATTTGTGATATAATTTAATAATATATAAGTAAAATGGTAGACATCAAATTAAGTGCGTACAACGCGTTTCTGGAATAACCTTCATCAGGTATGCTCAAATTCGTAAGATTGGAAAGCGAAATAATTCAAAAGTTTCAGGGAGCAATAAAACCAAAAGACCTAAATAGGATAGACAATAACCATGAGGGAGGATAACCTTAGTTTTGATAATATTTGCATACTATTAATGATATGCTTTATAATAGAAATGTATATCCCTGGCTTTTAAAAGTAAAAAGTTATTAAAGAATACCATGCATGATTTCAGACAACAAAGCAAACAAATACATTTGATTTATGGCTGCAATTAACTATGAAAACATTGAATCCCACAAATTGATATTGTTTTACTCTGTAGCATTTTATTTAGACCCAGAGGTACATTGTATTGTTTATTTTTGCATAGAAATCACACATTATGTAGCAAATACAAGGTCAGGAAATGATGACCAAGCATACCTATCATTGTAAGATTTCCATAGATATCGCTCTTCTGTGAGATGTAGTAAACAAAAAGCAATCAATTACTAGCTTTAAATAAGAAAACAAACAAACAATCAGGATAACGCAAACACAATTAGTCAGTATATATGTTTTTAGACTGGACAATTAGTTGTGTTTTTTCCTTTCACTACTATTTTTAGTGTTTAATTCAATATTTACACGGATGAATGCCTACACTCTCAACCTATCTGTATCTCATAAGTGTGTTATTCATTGGATTGTAATATTTACGATATGTATGTGTTTAAATAGTATGTATGACTCTATCAAGTCATTGACATATAAAATATACACCTAAACATTGGGTTTGCCACCCTTACAATATGAAAAGAATGTTTAAACATCGATGGTCACCAATTCCACCTACAATTGTATATCAACAAAACGAAATATCACCTCTCACCTTAAGAGAACTCACAGAACACAACATAACACTACGACGTTGGAAATCGAGGTGATGGTTTGAGACATGTACCTTAACGTATATACAAAATGTATGTAAACTAATGCCCTATTATGGCCTTTGTAGATATAATTTATGGATATATCATCATTAAAAGGATAACACTGTATTCACATTAGACTTAAATTAATCTTATTCATATTCCATTAATATACTGCTAATGTACTCCGTTATCGTAACTCCGTCAAATGGAATTCGAATGGAAATGATTGCCCAAATGTAGTTATTGATATTTGGGTCTTGTCCGCACGTTCAATAAATTGCGGCAGAGCACATCGAACATAGAGAACAGTTAAGAGAACCCTGTTGTCACCTTTGTCGTGGATGTAATTGCCTTTCAATATTATTTTCTCTTGACCAAGCAGTGATTGGCTATCACAAATAAATGTCGCCCGTTGCTAGGTAAAATCGATACATCCACACATTTTTATTAAAAAAGAAAAATTCCATGATTTAAGTTTTAATTGTTGTGTGGTATTGTATATTTGGACATGTTCGTGATTGTGTCTTCGTCTTCATTGTTTACTACTTAGCTTGTCAACTGTTTTTTTTTAGATATAAATATACATATGATGCACTGAATTAATATTTGTATCTATGATGTTAATTAGAAGTTATATTTCCGCCCCCCTTTATTTGACGCTCTATGTGTGTCTTACCTCTAACTGGATAACGTTTGTGTTATTATGTCTTCTTATAAAGTACTGCATTTTAATTTAGGTTATTGCATTATAAAACGTGCACATGTGGAGCAGAAAGTACTTAACCTACCGGAACACATGAGTTCACCCCCGGATTTTAGTGGGGTTCGTGTTGCTCGGTGTTTAGTTGTTTTCTGTGTAATATTTTGTAAATCGTTGTTTGTCATTTTGTCCTTTTTGTTTTCTTTTTGTCATTGTATTGCCTGTCCTTTGATTTACTTCTGATTACACATTTGATATCTTCAAACTTTTCTTAAACAATATGTAGGAAAATTATAAACATATAAACAGGTATTATTTAAAATACATTTGCAATCTCTTAAGACTTTAGTGGAGCAAAGGATGTATTGATCAAAATGTGATTTTCGAGTATCAATATGATTCCAACATGAATTAAATATACACTCTAATATGAAGGAATTTGTGAGTAAGTGAAAATTCTGACACACAAGGAGTGAAACAACAAACACAAGACAAAATAAGACTATGGAATAAATGGTTTATACAACACAATAACAACGGTGCTGCGGAATGAACAAAAATGCTTCAGTTTCAGCTAAATTTCGAACCCAGTATGGTATAATATCTACTCTATAGACATTACATTTAAAGTATATTGTAATATTTTTTATCATATACTTGCTCAAGATATGTTTAATTTTGCATATGTCATAAATTCGAAATGCAACAAGTCATATCTCCAGGGGGTGTAATAACTGATCCGTATTACATGGGGGTGTAATAATGTGTGCCGTATTACATGGCGGGTGAGATATGGATTTTTCAAAATGGCGACCTGTAATTTTGAATGAGATGAAGTAATTTAGGTTTTCAGTTGTAATTATAAAGTCTTCTTTTTTTTTGATTTTTTTTCCGGGGAATTAACGTTTTTTTTATTCCGATTAGTTTTCGTTATTAATGTTTCGTTGTTTACTTCCGTCGCGTCTGCTACTATCAAAATGGATAACGGAGAAAACATGGAAAATGCTCGTTATGCAATGAATGATGACACTGCTGGCTTCATAA
>MJUT01010094.1:793448-806277 GCA_002080005.1 Gigantidas platifrons
AGGGTTTTAAAGGATCGCCTCATCTTACCTTTCAAATCAAGGGTTTTAAAGGATCGCCTCATCTTACCTTTCAAAACGTTTTCCGGAATAACAAAGTATATGTAAAATTTAGTGCGCACAACGGAAGATATCAATATCTTCTGTCAATCACATGGAGATGACGAAAGATGGCATTGGAAATTGAATTTTGGTTCAAAGTTAGTTATTATTTCACTATTATATCTCACGATGGCGTTGTGTACTATCTGATGATTGGTTTAATAGAAATAATATTATACATCTGACAACTTCTGTGGCACGAAGATTAAATATAGTATGTATAATATTCAATATTATAGAGTTCTATATAATAATGCTGTTCGCCCAGTTATATGTGAGTGTTGGCATGTTACTCACACGTGTAAAACATTTGCAGAACCGCATCATTTCTCTAAAAGAGGAGGTTTTTGCCCATGAAACTAATTTAATTTCGCCACATTTCATTGAAGGACCTGTACAAAGTCAGGAAAGTGATCAGTCATGCATTTGTGTGTTATAGGTATCGCTTTTGACTCTTTCAATCATTGTTCTGTTGACTTTTGGTACTGTTCCGACAGCGTGCTATTTTCTGCTTTGCATTTTGTATTAGTATTAGCAGACACTTACAATGTTTCAAAATATCAATGGTGGACTACAATGCAAAATAAACACAGTCCACTTTCACGTATTATGAAACATCGGTTATCTTGAAAAAATTATGTATTCTTTATTCCCGTCAAATCACTGTTACATTTGGTTTGCGTTCAATAAATAACATCGGTTGTATTGAAGTGCTCATAAGTTCCACAGATCATAAATACTATTGAATTCTAAATACTAGTATGTAATATTAGAGGCCATAAGTTTTATGATAACCTACCTAAATATGAAATCCTCCATTTCATGTGAAGTCTTGAGGTACAAGTTTTCTAAAGTGATATTACCATATGGACTATTTTCTAACGTATTGATATCCAATCCACTGTGTGTTGAATACATTTTTTCTATCAACTCATACCAACCATGTTCAGATGCCAAAGATGCCCTACGTTAGAAAATAATAGAAGATTGAACTAATATCGAATTCTTAGATTAACGTGTAAAAGAAAGCAATCGGCCAGTTATTCTGTGCGTTAAATCTATCAAAATACAGTGTATTATGTTCGTGTTGGTGCAATATAAATTGAATATCTGTATTTGTGTTTGAGTTTAATGTTGGCATTACGAATTTATTCCAAACAATGTGCGTTATTTCTGTGAATTTTCCTCCTAGTAGTAACAAATAATTTTCAAATTCAACTACAGCTGGCATTTGTTTTGGGGTTTATGTTTGTATTTTGTTTTTATTTTATTTATTTGTTGTTGTTTTTTGTATTTTTAAACTTGTTTCTTTGTGTTTTATTTGTTTTTATTTTTATTAATGTAAAACAAATCATAATTACCTTATTATATGTTTGCTTTTCATAATAACATGAAAATGGTTAATTTTATTAAGATAATGTTTGAATTTCCAGTGTTTGTTGTACATTAGCATGTCTTAGACAAATTAAAAGTAATATGATCATAATTGTATTAAAGTGCTGTAATCGTAATCAGAGGGGAGATTAAAAGGACCAGTCTAGATCATAAGAGATGTATGCATCTTTTATCCTATGTTTGACAACGTATAATTAATGGTATTGTTTTATTGAGTTGGTTGTCGTTCTAACGTTACGGACGTTATTTAACTCTTTAACTATATATTGGTACTCATTAGTTAAACTCACTTGAATGCATTTTGATTACATATTGTAACAGCAGGAAATTGTAGTGTTTTGTTATAATTGACTCCTACGTTTACAGTGACCGGCCAATCGAAGTAATAGATGACTCTATCTATAATCTGATACAGTAAAGCTGCAAAACAGGTCAGTATCAATAACAACCACAGTAACCTAAAACGAGAAGACATTACTATTAATTTGAGGCAGTTGTAGTGATGTGTCCGTCAGTTACCATTGTGTTTTAATGATGGGTTGACAACACTATAATTTAGAGATTTATAAGTCTAAGGCCACTCCAAATTGATTACTTGTTCTTCGGATTTTTTCATTAAAAAATGGAGCCGGCGAGCGAAATTTTTTTAATTATTATTTTTTCTGAAAATTGAATTTTTGGAGGCGCTGAAATCTTGAACAAGCGAGCGATACTTTTTATATTTTCTTAATAATTTTTCCCCTCGTTTTTATGTTTTTAAATGAGAATTCAAGATAATTTTATAAGCGGGCGACTTTTTTTTATTTTAAATTGTTTAAAAATCATGAAACATGAAGAGGGAATGTTGAAGAAATGGTGAGGAAACATTTTTTGTCGAAATTTTAAATCTGAATTATAAGGTGCGAGCGGGTCCGAAGAACAAGTATTTAATTTGGAGTGGCCTAAGGGATGAACGTTTGTCACTGCCAGTGGAATCATCTTTAAACTACACGAGATTCCTTTGGTATCTTCAAACTCCTCTTATATGCAATACAACATTGGCTAATATATCTTCTCTTATAGAAAAGGAGTCTTATCTACTGCCCAACGTTACTTCACGTTAAATCATATATTATAGTAAATATGCTAAAAATATTGAGAATCGAGTTCCTCCATTTATTGCCCCCATTTCTTTGTTTCTAATTTAGCTTTCCAATTTTTAGGGTACCTAATGAAAGTTAATCAAAAACCGCGCGGTGTGCACTAAATTAGATATCTATGTTTGTCAGAAATGACGTTGGATGGTTGGAGGATATATTTAAGAAATAATTCATGGAAGCCATGCTGTGTTGTTTGTGAGTTTTAACATGGGTTGATGGATACTACTAGTATCTTAATATAAAATTTACTAATATCCTGCCAACCCATGTTAAAACTGTTAAAAAAATGTTAAAAATGGCTTCCATGAATTATTTCGATTCTGATATGCATAATGATACAAATACGGTAGTATACATTGATGAGAAAAGAAGTAATTTTTTTTACGTTCATAGACAATCTCGCACACAATTTATGCTGTCAAATTCGAGCAGACGATAACTCAACATGTACTTTTACGACGGGAAAGTCAGTCGTATTGATGGAGTGTCCGAAACAATAATATTGTGCTTGCACGTTTTAGTTGCACATCGCATATTTATTAATTTTGGATATGTTGATTATTTTCAGTGAATATAGATGTTTAAAGCGCTAACAATCGTGTATATAATTTTATTTTGTGATTTTTTATCACCTGGTTTTAAAATGTGCACCGTTCATGCACTAATGAGATGTTGCCATCTAAATAAATCGCCCGTTTGTTTGCATGAGGCGAAAGAAGGACGTCATATTAGAATTAATGTTATTTTTGTTTTTGTTTTTGTTTTTTTAATTGCATATGCATATTTGGTATTTGTTGACTGGCATCAATCAATATTATTTTGTTTATTTGACCCTACCTCCTATTCGTAGTCGTAATAGCCACAAGTATCATTGATTGTTTAATCAAACTAGTTTTATTCATATTCTATATAAAAATAGTGTATGAACAATATTTATTATTTTTATCAATAATTAGGAGATAACTGTATTGGATTTGAATATTTCACGACATCAATTGGAGATTTGATGTTTACACATTGAGTTTACTGGCAACGCGTTAGCGGAGCCAGTAAACAGATATTTGCGAACATGAAATCGACAATTGACGCCGTGAAATATTCAAATATACAATACAGTTATCTCCATTCTAATGTTATCATATATATATATAGATATGTGTATTGCCACATTATTCACAAGATGACGTAAGCGGTAATCGGCTAAAATTCTAAAAATAGTTCATGATATTTCAACCGTGGAATTGATACCTGGAAAATCACAGCATTGTCCAATCACAAACCAGGAATATTAAACAACTACATTAAAATTCAAATTGACAGTGCTTATAATTGTTAATTCCGTAAACATAATAATTAAAGCAATTACATTGATTTAATAGATATTACTACAACGTACTATAAAATTATAAGCACGATATTTAGAGGTCAAGATGTAGGTTATCAGAGACAGAATGATAACAGATAACTCACTATTGGTTGGTTGTCTTTCATATGTATTGTGCCTTAAGTTTGTCTATTATCATTTCGCTATGTGACAACTATATTACGTTATACATGCAATTGTTCAACTCTATAATTACCAGCTGTAAGTGGATATTTCCGTTCAATACATGTCCAGCCAAAGAATAGTACAATACAATTATATAGTAAAGTAACCCAGTGTTTATTTCATGTGTTATTCTCAAGTTTACTCGGGAGAATTCAGTGGCCTTGATTTAATGTATAGGGAATCGATCCAACATAGGAACACCTAAATCATGTTTCTGTTGACAATAAATCCTAGGTAACGGTGACATGTCAAAAATATGTCTACAGAATCATCTCCATATTAATACATGCATCAGGAGTAGGGAAAACTGTTCGTTGTAAATTAGGCAATCTTAAATATAGATAAAAAAAAAAAACAACAGAACAACAATTTCAAATATCATAATACTAATATAAGATAAATAATTTAGAGCCACATGTGTAAGCGCATCAATGTCTTACATGTCCACGCCAATTTAACTAATCCATTGCTTTCTTGGTCACTTGATTGAAATATCTCTATGGAACATTGAATCTCATGTGTTCGATGTTTAGGTTTCTGTGTAGTCTTTTGTATATCATCGTTTGTCTTTTCATACTTTTTCATTTAGCTTAGTTTAAACATATTTTATTTGCCAATTAAACAGACAAAATGGATTAGACAGACGTAAAACATACTTATGAAGTCTTCTCCAAATTACAATTTGTTACAGTAAAGAAGTACATAAAAGGCATGCATTACTATATGTAGCACTAATAACGAATCAATGAAAGCTATTGTATTGTCTCTCATTCTTAGATTTACGGCTTCTAATTACCCCTTCGGTATCTTCAAAGGTTTATCATTACTTGTTGTGTAACAGAATTAAACCATTTGATTTATCTACCTCATATATCACCAATCAACATGTGTAACTAAAATCTAACAGTTAGACTTAAAAGCCACTCACAATCTAATAATAAATATAATGGATTTTTATTGAAAACATATTAATTAAGTTTGGTTTACTAATGTGTCAATATACAATATGTATTTCATTGGGTACTATTTGAGCATCTCTACTCGCAGATTTGTTTCTACTAGCTTAATTATGAGACAGACTTCTATCAAGGGCTTCGCAAGAGTAATGATAGAAAATTATCCTCAACAAATAACTTCAGCTGCCTCTATGTATAAATGTTTGGCGATACCAAAAGGGGTATTCAGAAGCCATAATGCAAAGATGGGCAGACAAGACACTGACCAACAAGACAAACAATGATCGACAAAGCACTAATCTGAAAACTAACTTTTGAACAAAATATACCCATACGGGATGAACTAAGATGTACCGGAAAGGAAAACAGATTAAACGACACCTGTTGTGCTATTTTTGTTAAAAGTGTAGTAATAATTTATCAAAAATGGGATGGTGACTACGGCACATAGAACATATCCGTGGTCATTCGTGGCATAGATTTTCCGTAATGTTTAACCAAGTCATGGTGCCGACATTAAAACTGTCAAAGTGACGACTTCAACTTGACTACTAAGAATCATTGGTTCAGTAACTTCCATCCAAGTTTAAATGTATATGTGGTATAAAACTGCAAAACTACAAAATACCAAGATATATGTATATATACAGTCCGACAAAAGTTAAGCACGACCTGACTTGTTTCAATAATATCGTTTCTAATAATGAACTTATTTCAAATCGGTTTGCTGTTTTCGTTACCTGTACACACATACTTACTTACCTGTGTAACAGGTTATTGATAGATTTTTATTTATATGTATATGACAGGGTGTGCAAAGTGCCACGTGTACTTTTCAGCATTTGTGTTTGCGAACGAAAGCTGATTTTTTTGTGTAGAGTTTTAAGTTTCATTTTCTATTGGTTTGGTATGGTGCGGCGAAAATTAACCATACCAGAAAGGTGGCAAGCTGTTGGCATGCATAACGGTGGTATTAGCCATAGAAGGGTGGCAGACCACTTCATCATTGTACGACTGATGCAGCGTTTTTGTCAAGCGGGGAATGTTACTGACCGTGCAGGTAGACCTCGGAAAAGGACGCCGAGAGGAGAGGACCGGCTCATATCCAGACGGGCGCGGCAACGGGCATGCATAACGGTGGTATTAGCCATAGAAGGGAGGCAGACCACTTCATCATTGTACGACTGATGCAGCGTTTTTATCAAGCGGGGAATGTTACTGACCGTGCAGGTAGACCTCGGAAAAGGACGCCGAGAGAGGACCGGCTCATATCCAGACGGGCGCGGCAACGGCCGTTCAGTACAGCTGGTGCACTTCGTGGTATTTTAGCGTTTGGAGGCCACATTAGCACACGCACTGTAATCAGATAAACTCTACACAAAAAAACTCAGCTTTCGTTAGCAAACACAAATGTTGAAAAGTACACGTGGCACTTTACACACCCTGTCATATACACGTAAATAAAAATCTATCAATAACCTGTTTCACAGGTAAGTAAGTATGTGTGCACAGGTAACGAAAACAGCTAACCGATTTTATTATTAGAAAAGATATTATTGAAACAAGTCAGTTGGTGCTTAACTTTTGTCGGACTGTATATGTATTTGTTACATTACATGTAATTCTATTTTTTACCATGACAATAAGTAATCCTTTCTGTGTTAGAAATCAATGCAATTAATATGTTTATTCCATTTACACTATGGTCAGGACAGATAACCATTTATTTCACTGTATATTGCTATATATATATAATACACAATTTATATAGCGCTATATATAATAGATAAAAAATTACTCTAAGCCCTTAACATAGTTTAAAAAGAACAAAGACTACAAAAAATTACATGCAAAATAATTTTTTTTACATAAACCTATAAAACTTGCAAGAAACGAAACATGAAGCAATAAAACTAAAATTATAAAAGAGGAAGAAAGTGATATCGGAACTCTTAACTAAAAGTGATAAAAGTATGAAATGTGTTTAAAACAACGCGTCTATAATTAAAAAAAAAAGTTTTCCACAAAAATTAAAACATACGTGACTCATATAGAATATAAAAATACATCATTACTGCACACTATCAATTAGATAAAATCAACATAGGCAAGTCTAAAAAGATATGTTTTCAGTTGTTTCTTGAAAATTCCCATTGATTGTTCATGTCGGATGCTGCCTGGGAGATTGTTCCACAGTGTAGATGCTGCCCTGTCAAATTGCCTCTCACCGAATGTCTTTGAGCGCACTCTGGGTTTATATCCACTGCTGTCTCGCTCGTTTGTTATACAAGGTTGTGAAACAATATATTCAGTAGATTTAACTCATTGTGTTGCAACAATAGTTGAAAATGTCCCGGGTATTTAACCAGCAAAGTAAACCACAGACATCAGTTAATTTTACCTATTTTGTTCAGTATTGTTATAAATACTGTTATAGTGACAGCCGGAACCTTTGAACCGTAATGAACCCATCATTTCTTTGGAAATGCTTGTACCAAGTCAAGGTCATTGCGGTTTTCATAGTCTTCCGGTTGTTGACTAATTTTGTCTATTTATATACTTATGCGTTTTGACTTTCCTTTTGGAAGATTGTTCGGAGTTCGGTAATTTTGTTATTACCCTTGTTTAAAACTAATAATAGTATTTTACCTGGTCGTCTGATTCTCTCATGTTACAACTGAATCGAAGAGAAAGGGCGTCACCCCTAATAATCCAAATCTGGGCCACATAATATAAGAATTAAAATCTTATTTCATTAATCAACTATTGCCATATTTGCATAAATAAGATAAACACAGCCTTTGTGATATAGATAGTACAACTCGGCCAATACATACTTTTTTCTCGTATTGGCCGTCTTTGAAACTACCAATGTTGGTGTTCCGGGTTCTCTCTATATTTTTACATACGTATCAACGATAAAATAGAGATGCTCTGCCATTGTCGTCTGATGAGACACAATGGAAAGGAAACGAAAGAAGATAAACAAATTAAATTGTTTCATCTCAAGAGTTAATGTAATGGAACCAGAAAGTCCTTGAAAAATCATTGTTCATGATAAAAAAATTTCAAACCCGTTATGGTTGTAAATTTATTAAAATGTTTTGAAGCGAAAGAATAAAAACACAATACTTTATGGTTAATTATTAGATATGTCCATATTGGCCTAGTTATTAGTCCTTGGGTAGCTTTATTGGCCTTCGCCTTCGCCTCAAGCCAATACAGATACCCTCAGGATAATGTGTAGGTCAGATCATCCCGTAATAATATCATAGTATTGGTGGTATGATCTGACACCTTACCTTGTGTAATGCAACTGACTAACAATATAAGTAGGTTTTATGCATTTCATTCTACAACATTGCTTTAAATGAAACAAACTGGACAAAAGGAATGATGTGTGGTAATGACACTTTCTAAGTAACAGCTTTGTGGTCGAAACCATGACTCGTATTAATATTATCCAGTTAGTCCTTCATGTATAATCGTTCACATTATCTTACATTTATCATTTTCAACATGTGAAACACGTCGAAAATGCAGTACCTCCACTATTAGTATGTGCATCATATGTTGGGGTGTCTTTTTTTTTTTTTAATAATTAATAATAATAAAAACCCCTTTACTGTATCTAATACGTTAATGTTCAGTCTTTTTTCCAATCATATGCTTTTTCGATAAGCACGCGTCATTAAAGAGTAAGCGTGTTGATCTAATACAACGCATCACCATTATCATCTCGTGTTCTCGCCATGACACAGTTGAACAGTTGCTACTCCCTCGGCTTTAGACGACAATCACTCAAACACTGTTTTACTAGGATTGAAATTAATTAATTATTGTTCAGACCATTTATGAATTGAATCAATTTCGTTATTTACAATTCCAGTTCTGTGATATTCGGTTGTTTCGAATCATGTCAATTCCGATCATGTTCCGTCTTTTTCGTGTCTTGACGTCTGAAATGTTAAGCAGACGACTTCCGGTGTTAAATGCAATGACCAGAAGAAAACGGACAACCAGACAAAAAGTGGTCTACAAACAGTACACAGAAATCTACAGATGGAGCAACGCGAACATCATCGGATAGTAAAACAAATATAAATAACATATATAAAACATGTACCATCTGCAAAACAAATAGGAATGAAGAGAAATCGAATACAGTTTTCATTGGATATCTTAGCGGATATCACAAAACGGGGCTAAAGTCTGACTGATTTTGCTAATAAATTACGTTTTTCACCTACCTTAAACAAGCCACGAAATCTAAATAATTGTATATTGCATTTCATTATATTAAAAATAAATGATAAATGAATACGTAGCTGCAAGGAAATATGGTATTATAACTCCTAAAAACAAAGGTATCTTACCGTCTTAGTGGAAACGAGTTCTGTTCCGTCACATAACGAAGTCCGTGAACACTGGTCTGATCTCCAAATTCTTTTAACGTTTTACACCTCCTTGTTTTCTTCTCACTCTTTTTGATCCCGTTTTCCTTCATGTTATCTTGTTTATAATCCTCAAATATTACAGAGTATTTCTACTATATCATCTAGTATGTATCATCGTATTGAAGAGTCCTAGCATGTCCGGTGAAAATCAGTCCAATTACATTTGCCGTGTAAAGTTCCAGTTAAATAGATATTTTATAACATCCAATCATAAGTCTACATACACAAAACTTCTTTTTTCGTGTAAGATTCCACTAAATGTACTAAAGTTTTAAGACAATCCAATCACCGCTGATAACACGAGAAACCTTTAATTAGTAAAATATCATTATTAGTATGATTTTAATCCCCCGTTATAGATCAATGTTCCGTTGTAATATTTCAGCTATTTTCAGGTGAATGTATCTTGTCCATTAGTAATCTGAATTCTATTATGTAACCCATATTGCATATTTATTTTACATTATTCGTAAATACATGTAATTCTAAATTTTATTGGAATTTGTACCACTGAATTGTTTAATTGACATTGGTTTCCTGACAAACGTCCGTATCTATACATCTCAATTCTCCTAAATCATTACAATGTTTATTTCTGTATGAATACTACTGGAATATCGGGAGATAAGTTCATTTTAAGTCGTGTAGTTCGACTAATACACAATGAGTTGATAATCAACAAACATGTAATGTCTATTTAACCAAAAAAAAAACCACAACTGCTAAACTAATTGAATAATGTATGATGTAAAACTGATACTTACATTTGTGTTATTAGCTTTCAAGTTAACTATCAAAAAGCTTTTAGAATTATAAAAAAAATATATTTTATACAACACATCATCAAATACAAACATATAACTGTCCTCGTATGTTTATTAAATTATGTTAAAAACGTGTTTTCTTGGAGAGGGGAGGGGAGGGGGTTTGTGATGCCGTAAATGTTATTTTTCGCTGTATCTTGGAATAGACTAGACAGTTATTATGTTTTAGGTGAGATAACATTCCAACGAATCATGGCCAAGTATATATTACTTTATAACCAGAGCGTGTTAGCAATCTCATATAGAACTGTTATCAAAGTATAGGGTGTTTTATCTTGGTACTAACAGCGATAAATTGACATGCTAAATATAAATAGATATCTATTGCTTTCAATACGAAGAAATCCGATGAAATAAATCATTGCAATTATACGTACATTTTCGTATATATAGATATAAACAGAGTGATAAATATTTATTCAGATAAACGATTTTTGTTGTTAAGCATTAAACCATTAGCAAAATGAACGTTAAAAGTCCTGTAAATCATCACCTATTGACGTCGACTTTGCTTTGAATTATTTGTATGTGCTTTAATGGTTGACAAGTACACGTAATTACGTCTGTACAACAAGGATGATTTTTGTCAGTTATTTAACTTAATTCAGCTATTTTCCTCTGGAAAAAAATTGTCGAAAGTTGCTGGACACAGTCAGAACAGGTGACAAATTGACCATTTGAAAGGGAGTGTAGATTGTTTCAGCTATTTTTCATTGGTTTTCAGTTATTTTATTTTCTAACCAGAATCATTCCTGGTACAAATTAATTGATTGATTGATTGGTGTTTAACGTCCAGCGAGCAATTTTCCAGCTATATTCAGGACGATGGTACAAATTAATACTCATGCACATGTAATATAGCAGTGTTACAATATTTGATAACTGTTAATCCATTACTGCTGTAATAGCAATTACTGCATTGCTAATTCTGATCGCCGGTGTCTAATGTGATCGGTTTTAGATTCAATAAAACTTCACTTGACCTTGGTGGTATCACTAAACACCTGCTGAAGAAGTGATAAAGCTAAATGTACGGCAATTGTGTTCTTTCAGTTGACGCTTTTGAGGAATTAATTCATTCGTGCAGTCTTTAGAATTCTTCATATTTGTTGTTGATATTGCTAATGCAAAAGTATACAAGAAATAATTAGGTTAAGATCGTCGAATGTTCTTATTTCTCTGATCCAGACATCCTGGTATTTAATAATTGAAGGATGTGATCAGAACAGGATTATCATACCGCTTAAAGAGGTGTGTGATTATCGTGCGACTAGGTGTTTGGGCGTGTCCAGATAAGTAAGCATACTGCGGATCCTGCTTTGTTGCCGGAGTCAGACGAGAAAAACAGGATCATTTTGCGGAAATGGTTTTAATGCAACGTCCAAATATTTAATTTTAAAATGAAGAGAAAAAAAAAGCAAGAAAAAACCTTAGCATAACTTTTCGACGTGGCGGCAAATAATTGAAATAATTATTCTTTCCGATGATGTCCCAATACGGTTGACATATGTCACGATGAGTGCCAGCCAATTAAATTATATCTGCTAATAATTTGTTTAATCTCATTTCCATATTGGCTTCTATATATTTGCGTCACATACATAAATCAATGATAATACTTACTGCCAAGATTTCCATATCATGTGTTCCAATTTTATAAATGCAATATGTAATTCCTAGAAAACTTTCAGATTAACATAAATCGGTTTCAGATAATACACAGGACATTCCCAGTAGAACATAATTCAAGTATTAAACTAGTTTGTGTATTCTTTTTCTCGCCACACGAAGTGTTTGTTTATACTATTCATGGAAGTTGAAACACGACAACGAATGAGTATCATATACCATAACAGGGACTTGTTTTGTAGCTACATTGACTAAGTTTGTGTATTATAGCAATTATGTTTTGTTAGCTATCTTTTGGTTTGTTGTTGGTGTATATATTTGCACTGCAGCATGTAGGAGTATAATGATGGATGTATAGAGTTGACATAGACTGCTCATATTCAGTCTTATATAGGTGACGTAGATTACATTTATAAAGACTCGTGTTCTCGACTAAGATTGTCTTTTTTCTTTATGCAATGCAATAGTCCACTAGACGGCATTTTTATTTGTCATATACGGCTTTACCTCAATGTTGCATTATTCCTTAAGCCGTATAGACATACTATGATAGCGTATTAAATAAATGTATAATGGCATAAATAATAGGTTACACCATTAATGATTCGAGCAAGAGTATTCTAATAATTTTATTGAATGCAGTAAAAACGTATATATCTAATTGAGTGCACACGACGTGTCTATGGAATATAATTTAACGGGTACGCTCAAGGGTAGCAAAATTGGAAGGCCAAATCATTTAAACATCTTTTTTGAGAGCACGAAAATCAAAGGGAATAAA
>MJUT01010094.1:826351-848743 GCA_002080005.1 Gigantidas platifrons
TTTTTTTGTAGATCTTGACATGCTGAACATTTTTGCAGTTTAAACTTAACATCTATCCCTTATAGTTTTTGAAATAAAAAACGAAAAGTATTAAAATTGTGAAAATTTGATGGAAAAAAGGGCAATAACTCCAAAATGGGTAATGGAATTTACTTCAAAATTGCAGGGTATGTAGATCTTGACATGCTGAACATGTTTGAAGTCTAAACTTAACATCTATCTCTTATAGTTTTTGAAAAAAAGGACGAAAAGTATTAAAATTTTGAAAATTTGATGAATAAAGGGAAATAACTCCAAGATGGGTAATCAGATTTACTTCAAAATTGCAAGGTAAGTAGATCTTGACATGCTGAACATCTATACTGCTTAAACTTAACATCTATCTCTTATAGTTTTTGAAATAAAGGACGAAAAGTATTAAAATTTTGAAAATTTGATGAATAAAGGAAAATAACTCCAAAATGGGTAATGGGATTTACTTCAAAATTGCAGGGTATGTAGATCTTGACATGCTGCACATTTTTGCAATTTAAACTTAACATCTATCTCTTATAGTTTTTGAAATAAAAAACGAAAAGTATTAAAATGTTAAAAATTTGATGAAAAAAGGGCAGCAACTCCAAGATGGGTACTCAAATTTACTTCAAAATTGCAGGGTAGGTAGATCTTGCTGTGCTGATCATATTTACCCCATGTCAGATTTTTGATATTATTAACGGTTTTTGAGTTATTACCCAAAAACCTGCAATTTTACCATATGTTCTATTTTTAGTAAGTGGCCATGTTGGTTGGTGCACGGCATCACCGGACACAATTTTGAAACTAGACACCCTAGTGATGATTTAAACCAAGTTTGTTTTCAATTGGTATAGTAGTTTCAGAGGAGAAGATTTTTGAAAAAGTTTACGACGGACGGACGCCAAGTGATGGCAATAGCTCACATGACCCTTCGGGTCAGGTGAGCTAAAAATGACCTTCTAATACAGGCGACTGCTTAATAGTGGTGACCACACCGGCAGGTTTGACTTTATTTAGAAAACTAACAATCATTATTTGTAGGGAAGATGCAATTAGAACAAGAAATTGCCAAAAGCAGCCATATTTTGTCGGATCAGAACAAAATGAGGAATTTTTGCTGATGACATGAAAACATTGTTCTTGCACATTTTGGTTCCAATAAGCCTAGTATTTCAAAGACATCAGTGATGACAATTGCTCTCCTGACCCTTTAAAAAAAGTGTACAGGCAATATGATTAAATTCTAACTTAGAATTATACTTAAACCCTTCCTTCAACAGCTTACACAGTGATCAAATTTATCATATTCTTGCAAAGCACGATTAGATTTCTTTTTGTTTTCACCTCTGCGTCCGCTCAGTGAAGTGTAATATCATGTGACTACCACATAAGGGCATGTAGGCCACTTGTAGAGGCAGTAGGTAGCCTAATAAATTGCTAATTGGACTGTATCATATGCACTTCCCGGTCCTTTCCTCATTCATTACTTAACACTGGGTTTGAAACTGGAGCAAAACCACTGGTGCCACTAGTACAACATTAACTGCATACACTTACAGAGCACCCGAGTTCACCCCCAGTTTTTAGAAGGGTTTGTGTTGCTGGATGTTTAGTTTTCTGTGTTGTGTTTCGTAGACATTTTAAGAGGGTCTTCCAAGGAACATTCCCAAATTCACATTCAAATAATTCAGTGACATCAGATAAGAATAATATCAAAATATTTTCCCATATAATCCTATGTTAAATCTACATGTGTTGCTATGGTGGTCGTCTTGGACTTTCACACAGAAAATGGAAATTCTATAAGGTAGCATGACCATTTGTGTACAATTTAGTCATGATTCTAGTTTCTGAGAAAAAAAAAAAGAAGACAATACCCAAGAATTTTCAAGCCATGAGAATATTTATGATTTTATCAAAATTCATAATCATAAAAATTGGACAAATGCCATTGAAAAACATGGAATAAATGTTAAAACTTTGCATTGTTATTCAGAGTTTAATTTCAGTGTATTTTAACTGAAAATGTTTTGATCATTTGAACACAAATATAAAATGACATCCATCTTTGATAGGTGGTAGGAGTGACAAATCTATCTATAAAAGGTAACCACAAACACCGTTTCAACTGTTTTTTTTTATACATGAGTTCAAAGTACTAGCTGACAGAAACAACACTCCGTGGATAGACATGTCCTCCCACTTGTATATATTATCCTGATTTAGAGCCAACTAGTCTTTGCTCTTTCTCGTTAATGCTGCATGCTTAGCAAACAAGCAACAAATACCAATTTTATAGTCTTTGGTTTGACTAGATCGGGTTCAAACCCACGATCTACTGCACTGTAGGCGAGCACGCTAACCATTACACCACTGATGCGGTTCGATCCTTGTATGCATTTCAGAATAAAATGAGATAATTTGCATGATCACTAAACTTAAATATTTCACAGAGATAAGATATTAACTAAGGCCATAAAAAGTTAATTTCTTGGTTCTCAGGCCCGCCCGCATGTGGAAATTCGTTGCCGCATTGCCGATTTTATTGCAAAAATAGTTAAAAAAAAAAATTAAATGCGGTAGCATCCGTTTTTTCTCTTATATCGCGTGGTCGGTGAAACCCTTTAAAGCATCGTTATGACAATGTATAAATAAAAAATGTGTTTCCGTTTGACATTTAGACAAAATGTCAATCGTTTCTGTGCAAATTCGGCACAAATGTTTGCCAGTTTTACCAGGGAACATAATAGGGGGCTTCTCCGAAGCTTGTACCTTATTGGAATTGTTTACGGAGATAACAAATGGTACGTTGGGACCAGCGGATTGGACGTTTCCATTAAAATTAACCACTTGTGATGTTTCTGCCACCATCGAAAGAAATAAAATTGAAATTTTCAATAAAGTAATGAAAAGATTTATACATTGCCATATTTTTTACAAAAAAAAAAGAAAAAATGCCTCCCTCATCACTTTTTACAGCAGTAAAAGGATAAAAAAAAATGCCGCCCTCCCTCATCAATTTTAACAAAAAAGGGCCCGAGAACCAAGTAATTAATTTTGCATGGCCTAAGTCATTGTCATTTAGATAATCAGATACAAAATTAACACATAACAACAAGACTACATTTTATACATTCTGTTACATTTATTACACATACAATTAACATATAACCAGTTATAAATAGATATGATGCAAGTCGTCTCATACAATATCATGTATCGTAATCATCGTCATCATGTTTTCTCTTTAAAGGATTGTTAGCTATGAGTGAGGTAGTTGATTGTGATATCTGTATGGTCTGTGCCATGGTTGATGATGGACGAATAGCAGTTGATATTGATGGACCAGGTGTCATCTGTTGAAGTGAAGGTCCTACAAATAAATATGAATATCAAATATAAGGACCATTCCAGCCAACTTTCTTATTAAATGATTCAGGGACCGTCATGCTCATGATCATATGATAGTTGGATTTACAACTACATGTGAAATCAGTACCTATCACCACTAAAGTTGTGAGTTCGAATTCCACTCGTGGCAAGGTGTACTTGATGTGATAAAGTTTGTCAGTGACTTGCGACAAGTCAGTGGTTTTCTCCAGGAATTCTGGTTTCCGCCATCAATAAAACTGACCGCCACGAAATAACTGAAATATTGTCGAAAGTAGCATTAAAATACCTTGTAATATAAATACACATTTTTCCATAATCAACTTAAAAATATTGAACTTTTACAAACGATGGTCTAACATGAAGATCTTGATGTTATTCCATGATTTTGACGTCATAAATCTGTCAATCATGTAATTTCTGTTACAAACCGTATATACCATGGATCTTACTCATGAACTTATTTAAACAAACTCATCCTTTGGATTCATTGGTTTAAATAAGTTAATTCGTAAGATCCATGGTATATATAATACTTAAACCATAAGTCATCAAATGACTCCTGGTTTTAGAGAAATATTCTGTTTTGGTGTTTATGTTGGATTTGTGACAAAAATAAATACAACAAAAAAAAACTGTCCACTAATCATTTGACTACAGTTTTGGCTAAATGGTTTTCAACGTCTAAGAAGTCTTTTTTCCCTTATGGTCATATGTTAAAAGTGTCTTGTATATTTCCAAACATACACAAATTGCAAATTTCCTGAAGATGATTCATTCAATTTTGATTTTATATATTTTCCTATAATGTTCTATGCTTATTCAAGGCATTTGTAGTCTTATTCTAATTCTACACCATATAAATGAAATCTTTTTGAATAGTGTGAGTTAGGGGAAAAAAAGGGATGTGGATAATGCACCAATGCGTGTAATATAAGGCCGTTTACAGTAAAACAACTCTAATTGCACAATATTATGTATGTGGCATAGGGATATACTATAATGTATATCATTTAAAAAAAACATGGTGCCACCCACGATGAATCCAGGTAAACATAAATTGATGACGGAGGGAAATTGTCAATAATAAATAAAACAGGAAGTATACGTAAAACAAGGCAATGGTACTATCACAACTGTTAACTAACAAGAAGTAGGATGATAGTATGATTCTTAGCGTGTGTAATATCTAGCCCAGTCTAGACATTCCCGATTCACACTCGACAAAACGATGAATGGACTATTTTATTTGTGTGCTAATTTAACTACACAACAGGATGTGACAATGAAAGTAAATGATATTTATTTGAATATAATATTTTATATGCAGATAGTGAACTAACAATATTTACGTGTGAAAATTACTTCCTAACAACAAATGAATAAATATTTTTGTTTACATTGGAAATGGTTTAAAAGGACTTAACTATAAAACCATATATGAAACGGTCAAAGGGACTTAACTGTAAAACATACAGAAAAGTAGCTCTGATAACAAAATGGCATGCAATATAGTGAAAGTGTAAATTAAAAACAATAATTTCAATCTGAAATTCTTTTTATTTATTTTTTATTTATTAACTCGTAAATTTTTGTAGTTCACGGCTACCTATATAATAAAAACCATCCTTTGACATAATATAATATACCTGTAGATATTCTAAATGATGGTCTTGGCACAACTGATGATACTTGTGGTTTTGTTACTATGGTTACCGTGGGAACAGACATGTTTTTGGAGACAACAGCTAGATTAGGATTACCAATGGTTTTGCCTTGAACAAATAATAAAATATTATGATATTTCTATAACATATATAGATAGAACCACACTATAATTGTATAATTGTTAAGGTATATATTATATTGCACTATTTAGAAGTTAAAACTTAAATTAAGAATGCAGCTTTTTCTTATGGAAAAATTAACTATACATCAAAACAAAAACTATTTTGTATCCGTTTGATCTCTTAAAACTAGCTTAACCCAGCAACTGTTTAATGAAGTGCCTGTACAAAGCCAGGAAAATGACCAGGTCATGTATTTGTGTGTTAGGGGTCAGAGGTTATGTATTTGTGTTAGGGGTATAATTACAAAGCCAGGAAAGTGACCAGGTCATGTATTTGTGTGTTAGGGGTCAGAGGTCATGTATATGTGTGCTAGGAGCATAGATTTTAATTCTTTCTAAGATTTTGATATTTTATTTTGGAATTGTTCTGAAAGTGTGGCATTTTTTGTTTTTCATTTTAATTTTTTTTAATTTGTTAACTTGGTATAAAGTATATCCATGGCAACATTAGAACAATTACCCATTCCATGAGGAGCTATACTAATTCTCTGAGATCCAGGAAACTGCTGTCCTAATGGCAATCCAAACTGTATTCTGGCTTGTTGCTGAAAAAAATATTTAGATTTATTTATATAGTAATTAAAGTTTCATATTTTTACAAATTTTTTCTGATGTAAAAAGGAATGTTGCAAGTTGTGAAAAATGATAAAAAAAAATATAGAGTTTGACCCATCAACATGTGTATACTGTAATGCAATGTGCAGATATACCTGTATGCAGAGTTCTTGAAATTTGTCGGTTTTATCAGTTTGGCCGACAAAAAATCGGCATGTCCGACATATTCCACATCTCTGTCGGCCCACTGGACCGGCAAAACATCCGCCGGTATTCTAGGCCGATATTTCCAGTATTTGATTCATCTCCATATCCTAACCGTTTCGCATATTACGCATCCGGAAGTTATCTATTACTTCCGTTTTTCTTAATTTTGAAAGTATGACGACCAGGTGGCCGATTACATTTAGTGCAGGTGCAAAGCCTGGCAAACGAAAAAGAGAGGAGATAATCGGAACTAAAGATAGTAAAAAACAATATGAAATTAATCGAGAGCGTCAGTTTTAACAACACTGGCTTGACAAAACACCTTGGCTATGATGCGAAACGCCGAAAGGGAATGAAGAAAATCAGAACTCAGTAGAGAGTGATACACAGCTAGAGAATGAGGAAGGCATTGATAGAGAGAGTGATGAAATAAATAGAACGTGAGAGAAAATAAAAATTGAGAATGAATTGGAAAGAGAAAGTGAGAATGATGAGGAGGATAAAAGTAGAGAGAAAATAAAAACTGTAGAAAGTGAAATGAGTAGTGATTCAGAGTGTGAAATGAGTGAAGAAGAAACATTAAGAGCTACATGTATAACTGAATTTGAAATTGAGTATGAATTCAACT
Source organism: Gigantidas platifrons (assembly GCA_002080005.1). Taxonomy (NCBI): domain Eukaryota; kingdom Metazoa; phylum Mollusca; class Bivalvia; order Mytilida; family Modiolidae; genus Gigantidas; species Gigantidas platifrons. Next base: position 832,999 of record MJUT01010094.1, read on the forward strand.
AGTTAGTGACATTCTGATGTATTCATACACATAATATTTACACAAACACACATATTGCTATTATAAATTACTGAAAAGTTATTGTTGAATAAAGTTAAAGTTAAATAAAGGCATTTCTGTATGGACATGAAAAAAAGTTCGGACTGACAGATTTTGGTTCGGACTGACAAAGTTCCATTAGTTGTCAGTCCGAATGTCTGACAGCACAATTTTTTTTTCAAGAACTCTGCTGTATGTCTTATAAATTCAGTTTGACCCATTGAATTCTACCAGTTGCAGCCCTACCCTTTTGACTTGCTCTGTTCTATAAATTTACTTGTACACATCAATAAGTGTCTACTGCGATGAACATACAACAATGTACCTATCTTTTTGACTATTTAAAAAATTAAGCCAGACCCATGAACAACACTATACTGTCAGGTGCAGACCTACCTTTTTGACTGTTTTATAACTACTCATTCTGTAGTTCGGTGCTGATAGACAGTATCTATCAGGAGGTAATCTTAAACCACTGTATGGTTTTATCAAAGGTAATGGTTGACTGTTTTTATGTTTTGCAATATCCATCAATAGCTGAAAATAAAAAATAATAATAATAACATACAAGCTTTTCAAAGCTTTATTGAATAATGTATAATACATGTATATAATAGTATGCAAAGTCAACAACAACTGAACAAGACAAAGAAATTTAACTTGACATAAATTTATTTGGATAGCCTCCCTTTAATGAACAAAAATAAAATGGATAGCCTCCCTTTCATGAACAAAATAACACTTCTGTATAGTTTATACAAAGTTGTCACTATTACAATGCTGTACTTGAAATTAATGACAGAATATGACTTTATCACTTCAAAGATTAGCATCATTTCCTATCAGTTCCATATGCAATAAAGGAGGAGATGTAAAGGAGTGGTCCATTCTACATTGTATTATACAATACTTACATCTCTTGGAGGAGGGGATGTAAAGGAGTGGTCCATTCTACATTGTATTATACAGTACTTACATCTCTTGGAGGAGGGGATGTAAAGGAGTGGTCCATTCTACATTGTATTGCTAATTTTACATCATCAGCATCTATACTTTTCTTGCTAGCATGATTAGAATACACCCTTGCATCTTCAAGAATGTCGGACACATATCCTGAAAGAAAAAATAACATACTGTTACTCAGACATACAATAAAACATACTAAAATATAGTGTTACAATACATGTGACGACTTTTCATTATTTTTATTTACATTAATAATTTCATAAATATATTTTTACTATTTATACACGCTAAAGATAGCATATGCAGTTCGCAGGTTTAAAATTTATGCTTGTTTTAGACCAATCAACTTATCATAATCAAAACAATTAATTTTTCTAATGCGAACAGTTTTGTCTCAAAAAATGAAAATGGAATTCTCGCAATACTTTGAAAATTTTTTTTTTAACAGAAATTGGGGGAAAAAATAGTTACATGTTCATTCAGTGACTATTTTAAAAATAGACATTGTATTTCGGCATAAACGAAAGTCTAATGACGCTATGGCTAGCCTATGTATCGCTCACTTCTCAGGTCGCATCTGCTCTTAATATTAATGCATAGTCAGCCTTCCCATTGATAGACAACAATCACGTTGAAATTAGTCTTCCGAAGACATTTTCTGCTCTGAAATTTTAAATTTTATATTTCAGAATACCTTTAATAGGGCTTGTGACAAGATTAGGCTTGAGATACACAGCAGAACATGTCTTTGGAAGTGTAATCGCAACGAGAATATAAAATAGAAACAAGTGCCTGTACATATGTTCATGCCAGTCTTTTAATCTCATCGAGATTAGGCTTCCGAAGAAATTTTCTGTCTGTATCTCCATCCTAATCTCGTCACAAGCCCTATCAAAGGTATTCTGGAAATAAAAAAATTGATCCCCGGATGCATTATAATGCATATTTTGTCATGGACGATTGTGTCAGATCAAGTGCAGGTGAGATTTCATATATATTTCATAGTTCAAATCTGCAAAAATAATGATAATCTCTTACTGTTTTAAGTAGTTCAAGATACAAAAACAAAATGTATATAATATCCATAAATCACAAATTCAGGTAGAATTGTATACCATTTTTTATGTGTATACCACATCATCAATTTTGTGACATTTTTAGCTACATGTATAGTCTGTTTCTTGATGTCAATATAATTGGAAAAATTATCCAACTAGTTGAACACCTTCATAAAATCTGACAACGAGAAAGGAACTATCGCTAAAAACGTCACGAAATTGATCGTGTTAATAATGGAATACAATTCGACCTGAATTTTGGATATTATGGATCTTTAACTACATGTAGTTAAAAAAGTAAGAGATTATCATTATTTTTGCAGATTTGAACTAGAAAATATATCTTCTGTACAAATTTTTATGTGTTTTTTTAATCATCTTTGATTAAATTGACATCAAAGAGGTAATTCATTAATATTTGTAAATAATTTTTGTTTTGATAACTAAGTCCCAGGACTTTCAATATTTTTCAAGTATACCAGTACTTCGCTATTTACAAACGGTACTTTTTCTTAAAATTTGAACATTTTTCATGAATATCTTATGCAACACTCTTTGAAATTAGGAGGTGCCAATTACCATTTTACGTGGGTAAAAGTATCTGGTATCGCCCCTTATAGAAAGGCCTTAAGTCCGAATGCAAATTTCACAACTTTTTACCAACTCCCTTATTCCGAAAAACCTTTGATACTCTTTTAATGCCAAAAACGTGAGTCCTCAATTTTTTATTTACATTTTATCTTTAGCTTGTATTAATACGTCACCTCTTTAGGACATGTGCAAGGTGACGATGTTTTATGCACATCTATTTCTGATATGGTTTTGATCGTTAGGGTGACGAACTTTCATACATCTGGGATACCTGAAGCAAAGGTCAAAATAATGAAAATAAAAATCAATGTACAAAAACAACGATCTCTGGGATCGATCTACACTGGAACTATCAAAAACACATATCTATCCACTTTTGGGTCATATTAAAGAACATCTATGAGTACACAAATATTGACAATTAATAAGTACCAAACAATTGTGGTCAGTACCGAATTGTCTCATCCAAGTCCCGAACTGTCCAGTATCGAGTACCGAGATGTCCAATTCAGTACCGACTTGTCCATGGGAAGTCAGTACCGAAATGTCCAGGTACCGAGATGTCTAGGATTCATCAGAATTTAGAATGAACCGGGTATCAAAATTTAAATTTACAGAATACCTTTGATAGGACTTGTGACGAGATTAGGATGGATACAGACATAAAATTTCTTTGAAAGCCTAATCTCGACGAGATTAGTTTCTTAGAGCTGTCAGTCGAGATTTAAAATGGCAGTGTCTATTCTTACAACAATTTTCAACAATTTGTTGTAAGAATAGCCGCAAATCTTATTCTTACAACAAATGATATTACGGAATCCATTCAATGAGGAAACGAATTTTTATTTAAAATGGCAATCATATATTGTAGTTGCATTGGGTTCCGTTACGATTTTCAACTTTTATCGTATAAATTATTATTTTATGATTACAGCCTTATAATAGACGAATTTTTATATGATTTATGAATAAAATAAGTTAGTTGGATTTTGTTTTATTTCAATAATAAAGAGAAAGGGTAATTGGTTTTTAGTCATGTCTAGTTGAACCTGGGACTATTATACTGATATAATAGTCCCAGGTTGAACTACTCACATATCATGTCATACTTAATCACAAAAAAGATAGTACATTTGTAGAATGGACATATTGTAATAATACGAAAACATATATAGACATAATGGATAGTGCTTTCAATGTTTAGTGTGGTTCCATCTAAAATGTACCAACCTTAAAACTACAACTGGTGTTGCAGGCAATGTATCAAAATGTAAAATTCATTTGTGATCATTTGTGGACTTTTGCTTTAAGTTTTTTTTTTGCATTGCATTGTTTTTATATTTCAGATATTTTGTCAAAATTTAAACTTCATACTTTTAAAATCTTCTAGCATTTTAAATGATTTTTAGAAGCTTTTTTAAAAAAAAAACCTTAATCATGCTTTTTATGATTATCAAAATTGTATTTTTATTGTTTTTATGTAATATTTTATTCTATGATGATAAATTATATGCTGTGCATATGAAGAAATGTATTTAGATCGATAATACAATAAATTTATATGATTAATTACAACATTGTCTTTTTTGTTGTAAGAATAGGCTCTAGAGACTAGAGGCTATTCTTACAACATATTTAATCTGCAGGTAATAATTATTCGTTTCTCATTATCTAATCAGTGATATTATTTGTTGTAAGAATAAGATTCACGGCTATTCTTACAAAAATTTGTTGAAAATTGTTGTAAGAATAGACACTGCCATATAAAATCGTAACAAGCCCCTGTCACTGTGGCCAGTCTTGTTATGGTAAATATCATGTGCAATATAGAGTTTTTCAGGTGAATTTAAAAAAGTTTATTGATGCTTAACTGTAAACAAATTCTAGCATTTGATTTATGACTCGTGGTTCATGATCAGTAACGCCTAAATCTTTGAGAATTGCAGCCATAATCTGTGCATCTCTGGGAACACGTCTTGTTGGTGCTGCCATTTTGTTTTTTGTTTTATTTTGTAGCTATAAAATTAGAATCGAATCGGATTACAATTTTCCGGATTCGTTATTTTCTCGAACCCTTGCTGAACAGAACACAAATTTGATAGACAAAGATTGATTGATTGATTGATTGATTGATTGATTGATGTTTAATGTCCAGCGAGCAATTTTTCAGCTATATTCAGGACGAGAATAATTTAAGCGCCTCGGGACTCGAACACAAGGAAATGTGATGGGTAGGGACGGAGAATTTTGCCAGTGCAACAGGTCTCCTATGGACCACTCATCATGAGCATAATGCTCATAGTGCAGGGGCGGATTCAAGGGGGGGCGCACCCGGCGCGCCCCCTCTAAAATTGGAAAAACTTATATGATTTTTTTGCGTAAAATCGTGATTTTTCACACGAAATACCCCAAAACTTTTCGCGCCTCGCTACGCTCGGCGCGATTATTTTCAGTGCCCCCCTAACTTGTAATCCTGGATCCGCCCCTGTAATGAGTTGCTACACTGGGTTCTTTAACGTGCGACGAGGGTGGCAATCTCTCAACACGGGACCTCGGTTTTATTTACGCCTGATCCGAAGGACAGGTTGGTTGTAAATTAATACATCCCGCACAACCGACGGACGCCCCTTCAAGCCGAAAAAGCTCTCGGTCCCATTTCTATACCCCGGGGTTGACCCCTTTTAGAGGACTAGTGCCTCTAGGACGGAGAAACTTGGTGCCTATTATACCCCCGGCACACCCTCTGGGAGGGGGTGATCGACAAAGAAGTACAACAACAAAAAGAAAGGTATAGAAAATATCCCCCATCCGTTAAGAGCACGATTACAAAATCTAATCGGAAAATCGTAGTCAAAACAGAAGCAAAGTTGATACCCTTACACAAATATCGACCACCAAGTCAGTCCTAATCTTGAATTTTCTAAAGAGCTTAAAACGTATAAAATAACAAATAAACTACACAGAGGTGTTATAAGGCACTTTTTTAATATTTTTTTTATGACAATTGTCATCAATATTATGTAACCATTTTAATTTCATTTAAACACGTGATTTATTTGGAAAACTACCCCTTTACATCGTGCACGTGTTGCCTTTTTTTCATTAAAATATTGTATTAAAAATTAAAATGGTTCTACAAATTTATCTACGAAGAAAGACAAGATTTGTTCAAATTTTGAGAATATTTACAGAGACACCAACATCTCAATACGCCTCTCTAGTAGTATCTGTGTTAACTCGATAAAAGCGGCCGATAACCATGTGTCAAATATCCAGTACGAATCATGAATGTCCAGTCTAGTGGTACAAGATTGTGGAAATTTGAAATGTCCAAAGTCGAACTTTGAGAATAGCAACAGTCGTGATTATATCACAGACAAATTATACAATAACGCATTGGGGTAGGTATAGCTTCTATTACTTCTACCAAATGTTGAACCCCTTGAACAAGTGGAAGATTATGTCAGAGGTTGTACTACTTCTACCAAATACTAACCACCTTCAACAAGTGAAGATATTGTCACATGTTGTGCTACTTCTACCAAATACTAACCACCTTCAACAAGTGGAAGATTATGTCAGAGGTTGTACTATTTCTACCAAAATACTGACCAACAAGTGAAAGATTATGTCAGAGGTTGCACATGACAATTGGAAAAGGCCGTTTGGCAAACAAAATTCTTACTATTCAAACACAAGTTCAGTATATTGAATGGTGAAGACGTTACATGTACATAGTCTTGAATTAATTTTGCATTAAATATTTGTCGGTGATTATTCACCAACAGTTTTTACAGGAACCAATCATTGTTATTGATTATATGAGTAACATGACGGGTGTCTTATAAGAGGCAGGAACTGCTTACCCTTCGCGAGCACCTGAATTCACGTTTTTTTTGTGGGGTCCGTGTTGCTTATCTTTTTAGCTTTTTTGCGTTGTCCTGTTATGTGTCTTTACTTGCTGAGTTCCGTGGTGTGATGTCCGCTACGATTTCCGCAAAAAACGATGTTCGATTCAGGGCGCATGTCTTATTTACGTTATTTGTGGTTGTTTGTGTGTAAAGTGGTGTCCAACACATATTATGTTGTGTTTTTCTTCGTCTGGTGTACACTATGTTGCCAGATTCTCTGGATTGTTTTTCTTCGTCTGGTGTACACTATGTTGCCAGATTCTCTGGATTGTTTTTCTTCGTCTGGGTGTACACTATGTTGCCAGATTCTCTGGATTGTTCATTTTTTGATTGCACCTTCGGTATTCTATAATGTTTGTTTAGACTCACATCTACTTACACAATTATTGCATATCTCCCTAAAGTTTATACTATAACAAATAGTTAGAACTATTTTATGCAATAAAATGACACAAATATAATAATAACGTTTGTCAGTTACTTGAAGGTTTCATGGAGATTGCCAGTGATATGACTACCATGATATAGCTGAAATAATATTGAAAGTGGCACTAAACACACATTATATCATAACAAATAACTTTGTTATCGTGAGCTTTTAGTCCCGTAGATATATCTTGCAATCTCCTTTTATGGATCAAGTGAGCGAGTTCACACACTCGGTCTTGTTCTCAAGAACTCTAAACTATTAACTTAACTATCGACAGTAGATTGTATCACTTTTAAATCTGTTTGTCACTACATAGATGGCTAAACTATGAATGTAGCGTTAAAACAAGCACTCAAGCTATAAACTAATACCAGAAGATATCGTCTTTGTCTCTGTTTAATCCTACTTACTGACTTACAAACTACAGGGTTTGAACAGGACATGAACTATTCATTAAAACGCTGTATACTTAAAGCTTGTGAAAACCCACGATATTTGTGTAACCGCGTTTAATTATTTTGGTTATGTTGTTTGCATTTTGTAAATATATGTTTCAAAGTCTGTAGGATGTTAAAGTTAAAATTGATAGCATGGGTTACAAATAGCCAATCCCAAGCAGACGTTTTCAAAATATTAGATTTTTGCAGTTGAAAATTTCATTGATTGTAACGTCTAATGTAAACCAAGTTGTATTTGTCACGTTCGCCTCGTTACAAGAATTTTCAATATTAATTATGTTCGTTCGCATTTAGAATGAAATAAACGTTGCTTTAATGTGAAACTCGTGTAAAGTAATATAACTGTTTTAACTCTAACGACAATATCAATAATAATTAAAGATGCGAATTACATTTGTATCCGTCTTGTCTGTCTGTTGGAAAACTGAAATTGTGTATATCTTTTGTTCAAGTGAATTATACTACTGCATGGGCACATGAGCCTCACCAGTGCGATACAGAGAATACCATTAATAATAATTGTAAATAATGTTTATTCTAGCACATCAAACATAAACATATCTTGTATGTCATCATACCCGGCATCGGTGGTGTAATGGTCAGCGTGCTCGCCTCGAGTTCGGTAGATTGTGGATTCGAGTCTCGATCGGGTCAAAACAAGACTATAAAATTGGCATTTATTGCTCCTCTGCTGCTGAGCACGCAGCTGTAGGGAGATAGAGCAAAGACTGGTTGGCTTGGAATTAGGATTATGTGTGCGGGTGGAGCGACATGTTTATCAACAGACTGCCGTGTCAGTGAGCTAGCACTAAAAATGCAACTAATTTCAGTAAAAAATAACTTGTTCTCGCCATGATGTATCTGAAAAATTGCTGAGTTGGCGTCAAACAACAATCACTCACTAGTCATACCCAAGATATAAAACATGGTCTACCCGGAAGTGTGTATCCAGACTGTGATTATTATATTTTTGATTAGTGTTGTTTGACTCATCTTGTGTGTGAATAGTTGTCCCTTTTACATGATACTTTATGATATACTTAGTGTTTTGTCCATAGCAATATTGTCATGAGTTTGTACTTTTTAATCCATTAAGGGGTCCTGATCGTATGGTAGTTGGATTTACAACTACATATGCAATCACTTCCCATCACCACTAACGTCGTGAGCTCGAATCCCGCTCAGGCGAGGTGTACTCGATACAAAAGTGACTTACGGCAGGTCGTTGGTTTTCTCCGGGTACTCTGGTTTCCTCCACCAATAAATCTGACAGCAACGATATTACTGAAATATTGTTGAGAGTGGCGTTAAACACCATAAACCCTCAATCCATTATGTTCCGTTACGTTACCTATTTAGATTGTGCTTTGTTTCGTTCCCTTCAATTTGCATGTCTTGTTTTACTGATGTTTTGTCTATTCAGATTATGAGTATTTGTACTGTGTTTCCTCCGAATTTGTATTCTAAGGTATCTCTGACTGATCCTGTTATGTCTGTCGATATCATGTAATGTTGTGTACTAGTCCATCTAATTATATAGACATATGAAACAGAGTATTATCTTGTACCAAATATTTAGAATTAAATTATATGGACTCGGGTAAATCAACATGAGAGATTTGTTAGGACATTGTCAACATTATCAACTGGTTTTGCCTTTTTAACCTTTTATCTCAAGGGGGATGTGTTTCACTCCGCCACGATTTATTGACGTGCCTGTATCAAGTCAGAAAAGCAAGTTTTCATGTATGTGTGTGTTATGGGTAACGATTTTGGCATTGGATTTTGGAACTGTTCAGACACAGTGGTATTTGTTTTATCTAGTAAAGCGTAAATGTCACATATATAATTACATAGCTTGAGGTTTGTCCGTGTATTGGAATGTAAAAAGTACGAGTATTAAGTTTAGAACAATATATACAGATTAATACATGGGCATGCCCATGTATTAAACTTTTTATTACATACTTCCGACATCTAGAAAAGTGACACCCATATTGTCCCGGGCCGATATGGAAATGATCTTATAGTAATCCAATAACCGGTTATTTTCCCGGAGTGTGAAAATATGGAAAGTTTACTTCCGGTTATATTTGTCATACAAAAATGCCTTTATTTTAACTAAGTATGTAATAAAGAACAATATCAAGTTTTGTAATTGCTTTTACAATTTTCCAGAAATAATTCCTTTTGCATTTATTTACACATTGTAGTATCCAACTCGACTTGACTATATAAATAACATGACGGGCATCTTATAAAAACATGCGACAGCACTCTGGTTTAACCATGGTTTTGTGTGTGGTCGTGTTGCCCATCGTTTTAGTTTTCTGTGTTGTGTTTTTTGTTTTGTTAGTCTATATTCGTTCTGTGTCTTGTGTGCTCAATGTTGCCTGTGTCTCTAAACTTCCCATTCTTGATCACCCCTTCGAATTTCCCTCACGTTTATGCACAAGGATATCATATTGTGAGTAGCATCCGGCAAATTCCCACGATAAAGTATTATCAATTCATTGATCATGACTTGTCAGATCAAGTATTATATACTATATAAGTGTTTTAAACACTGTTATCTAACTATCTTGTCTTATTTAGACTTCATATCCAAAGTCCAATGTAAATGATATCAATTATTATTATTATTTGTCCTTGGTATGTCTCTTCATCGATATATCAATAGTCATTTGATTGATAAATATTTTGATAAGCCTTATTTGATAAAAGTCCAATTTCGTAAAAAACATATAATTAATTAAAAAAATTACAATCGGATATTTTAAAAAAATATATTTTAAATGCATCAATGAACAATAGTTATTACATATATACTCTGTCATACTGTAATCTAATGGGTCCCTCGTGTGATTACCAATCTTATGTGTAAGCCATATAAATCTATTGACTATACTATATTTAGAAAACAAATTTTTATCAATTTAAATTTCTGTCAACCTAGAACGAGTACATTTACAACTGTTTGTGTACAAATTTTTATCGTCACACATGTGTGTTTGTGTGGAGGACATTAAATTTCGAAGGAATGGAAAGATTATATCGGAACTTTTTGTTGATAATTTTGACATTTTTAGCCGTTTCCGTTGTTATAAATTTAATACCAAGCACAGTTTTAAAGCGACAAGATGTTGGAATGCTGTGCAACGTGAAACAAACTATAGAGCAGCCTTTAAAAACTAATAATTTAAAAACTCAAATGTCAACAAAACACTATTTAAAACCGGATATTTATAACACAGAAAATGGAGATCGAATCATTGAACAAATGAAATTTCAACCAAAAGGAGAAATATTTGGAACGCAGTATATATTTGTGCCAGACATTGGGAGTTTCGGTATAAACGAGGGTCAAGAACCTTTTATAAAAAGCGAGTGTAAAGTTAGAAACTGCTTTGTGACTTCTAGTATAAAGTCTGGCGTACGATATGATGCCAGAATTGTAAATCAACAAATGTATTTTTCTGACGTTAAAACAATGGAAGACGAGGTCCATAGACATCCAGATCAAATTTGGTTATATTTTAATTTAGAAAGTCCAATTGTCTCGCCGGATTATTTTCTTATTGGACGTGTCTTTAATTGGACTGCTACATACAGACACGATTCTACTATTGTAGCTCCGTACGAGAAATGGGCAGTAAAAGACGATTCTATTCTTATATCCCGTAACTATGCCAACGGAAAAACAAAAAAAGTTGCTATATTTGTGTCAAATTGTGAAACAACAAATAAAAGAATCCAATACGTCGAAGAACTCTCAAAATATATAACAGTGCATGTTTATGGCGCCTGTGGGAATTATTCATGTGGCAGGGAAAGAGAGGAAGAGTGTTTTGATATGCTTAAAAGGCAATATAAATTTTATTTAGCATTTGAGAATGCTAACTGTAGAGACTATATAACAGAGAAATTATATAGAAACGCATTATTGTAAGTCAGTAGATTTTAAAACATTTCCTTTATCTCATGATATATTAGGTCTATACGTAGCAATAGTAAAATTTTATCAATACGAGATAATAAGATGGCTTACGTAATAGTATTGTTCAGATGACTCTCTGTATTTAATCCTTCATTTATCATCCACGGCGCAAGGGGACACATTTTATGATAATTTCCTTTTTGCTTTCAATAGAATTTTTTTTTATATATAATATTTAAACTAGGTCCTCAATCTTATAAAATTTTATCGCATTAATGGAAAATGAACAACATCCCTAGGCACTGTCATTTGTTTCATTTGCACTTTTTAACACTTGTCAAATCTATTATCTATTTTACGTTAATAAATGGGATCTGTTTGTATATTTTAGTTACTGAACAATTTTTTAGTTAACAGTGTGTAGATGTTACGTGTGTCCTCACTAGCTATAGGCTGAATACCATCTGTTCACTACCTTGTTTAATAATGAAAAATAAGTTAACCTATTTTCATTTCCAAAAGGTCAAACGTATTGCGGACATAAAATAATATAAATGACAGTAACATAGGTCATATATGAGTTCTGGTTGATTGTACCATTTCTAATTCGAATTTATAAGCAATAGAAATTCGGTAGTAATCAGACATAGACATAAGCAAGAAGGGTGCTTAATCATAATCAGACATAGACAGAAACAAGAATAGTGCTTAATCATAATCAGACATAGACATAAACAAGAATGGTGCTTAATCATAATCAGACATAGACATAGGCAAGAATGATGCTTAATCATAAGCAGACATAGACATAAACAAGAAGGGTACATAATCATAATCAGACATAGACAGAAACAAGAATGGTGCTTAATCATAATCAGACATAGACAGAAACAAGAATGGGGCTTAATCATAATCAGACATAGACAGAAACAAGAATGGTGCTTAATCATACTCAAACATAGACAGAAACAAGAATGGTGATTAATCATAATCAGACATAGACAGAAACAAGAATGGTGATTAATCATAATCAAACATAGACAGAAGCAAGAATGGTGATTAATCATAATCAGACATAGACAGAAACAAGAATGGTACTTAATCATTGCGTTTATCTTTCATTCAACATTTATACTCGTTCACATTTATTCCTCTTAAGAAAAAAAAAGATCTGGGCCATGCAGATAATCAAATTCAACCATGGAACATTTTCATTGCTGTTCAGTGTCACACGGGGCGGGCATATATATATATATTTTCTCTTTTTAAGTAATTGAAAGATTTGAAAACGAATGGCCAGAAACTTGGATATGTCAGTTTAATAATAAAACAACAGTAGATATTATATTCTTAAAATTTGAAATAATTGTTTTGCACTGTATTTGCTTTCCTTGTACATATCTTATAAGAACATTGTCGAAGGTGACGGTAAAACATATCATATTAGAACATGGGTTGGGTAACTGGTATTGGTGTTTAATGCCACTTTCAACATGGCATTAATATCGTGGCACTCAGTTTTATTGGTGAGGGAAACTGGGTGAAAACCACAGATCTGTCGATATGGGCTTGATCATAAAATAATAATATTGACTAATTGTGTACACCTCACACCGGGCACTAATCAAACACACAACTTTAGAGATGATCAGTGCCGAGTGCATATTTAGACGTTTAAATCTGATTAACATGCCATCGTAGGTACAATGGTCTCTATATAAAACTATAATTCTATTATTACTTGAATTTATCAATAACTCGTAATCTGATTGGATATCGTTACTTATTCTACGTCATTCGAAAGGAATCTATAAATCAATATTTCCGTTTACTGTACTACTTTTTTTGTAGCGTTACGACGTAGGAATGTGAAAAAATAATCCACCAAGAATTATTAGTATTTAACGTCGAAAACAACACGATGTCCAAGAATAAGAATTATAAGGATTAAACAGTGTTTTTAGGAAATTATGTATGTATAAGCTCCGACAGCTCACTCACAAACTTTACATTTCGGACTTTATTCACTTTGTGAGTGACTTGCCGGAGTTTATACATAGATAATTTCCTAAAAAAACAGTGTTTAATTCTAAAACTATATAGCTAATTTGTGCCCAATACAAAGCGCATCTTGTAACTTTAACGTGAAATATTTTGTATGAAAATGGTTACTAATGTGGTACAATCAACGTAAAATGGTTACTAATGTGGTACAATCAACGTAAAATGGTTACTAATGTGGTACAAATAACGTAAAATGGTTACTAATGTGGTACAATCAACGTAAAATGGTTACTAATGTGGTACAAATAACGTAAAATGGTTACTAATGTGGTACAAATAACGTAAAATGGTTACTAGTGTAGTACAATCAACGTAAAATGGTTACTAATGTGGTACAATCAACGTAAAATGGTTACTAATGTGGTACAAATAACGTAAAATGGTTACTAGTGTAGTACAATCAGCGTAAAATGGTTACTAATGTGGTACAATCAACGTAAAATGGTTACTAGTGTAGTATAATCAACGTAAAATGGTTACTAATGTGGTACAATCAACGTAAAATGGTTACTAATGGAGTACAATCAACGTAAAATGGTTACTAATGGGGTACAATCAACGTAAAATGGTTACTTATGTGGTACAATCAACGTAAAATGGTTACTAATGTGGTACAACCAACGTAAAATGGTTACTAATGTGGTACAATCAACGTAAAAGTTTGTTATTTTTATTATCTTATATTGACAGACAGAATTCAGATGTCCACGTATTTGTTTTTCAGGAATGACGTATTACCAGTTGTAATGGGAGCACATCCAGATGACTACAAAAGATCAGCACCTCACAATTCATATATACACGTGGAAGACTTTAATTCTCCAAAAGATTTAGCTGAATATTTACATAAACTAGATAAAAATGACTCATTATATAACCAATATTTTCGATGGAAAGGAACAGGTAGTTTTATAGATACTAAGTTTTGGTGTAGACTTTGTGCCATGTTAAATGATCCTAATAAACCACGTTTAGTAGTAAATGAACTAGACAGATGGTGGCGTTCTGAGAGGACTTGTATACGTTCTGATCAAAAATGGACCAAATAAAACTGTCTAAGCATTAAATTGTCTGATTTTTTAATGTCTGTATCTATCATGTAGACTACACGTACATGTATTAATTGGAACAAGGAGAAGTCGTTGAACTCTTGAACTTTTAATTTGTTGTCACGTTGTTTGTTAAGGCTTTAGGTTTATGACGTTTAACGCTACTTTCACTAACACATATTAGATTATCTAATATTTAACTACTTTAAAAGTAGGGAAAATGAATTGGAATTCGCTTAACATGATATTTATTTATATGTAATTAATTTTGAACAATAGGTTCCCATATATTCATCGTTGTAGGAGGAATATTTCGTAAAAAGGCAAATGATATCAACATTTTATAGAACACGGTACAACAATATGTATGCAGTTAAAAGTAAACTATACACATTCCTTTGTAATTTGATTTAAATTCGGTTGTTTCGAATCATTTCCATTCCGTCAAAATTTTGTTATTTTCGTCTGCCAGATCACGTGATTTCGATGGAACTGCTGGTCCTGAACTTCCGGTGTCAATGTACACAACAAAAACTCCAATCGATATGTGCCGTTTTAACGTTCGATTCTCAAGTTAAAAATATCTTAACATTTTCTGTAAAAGACAGATATCAATTAAATTCTTTTATTTGTATCAAAGACTTCAACGCAGAGACAAATAATTCTTCAAAATTAAATTTGTTTTCTTTCTTTATTTGCGGCTGTCAGCATCATGAAAGGAAAACGATCTGCCTTTATGTATATATTTCTTATATAAGACAGATAGTGGGGTACCGAACACCAGTATTTATTCAGCGGTTTCCTTGGCGTCTCCATATTACAATTACTTATAATCTACCGCATCTACGACTATGATATGCTGACGTTGTCACAGTAATAGCGGCCAACTTCGGGTGTCAACTATAGTTTTATAACTCGAACTATGGACCAGTCGAACATGATTTAGTCAACCGGAAGTGATGAAAATTTGCAACCGTAGTCGACTATTCCAAACGTGTACTAGACGTCTAGTTCCAAGATGGCGACCGAAAGGAAAAAGGAGAGTACTGCAAAATATTTTTGTGTGAAATGATTGTCTATGAGCAAAATGGGCTTGACTATTGCAAATTGCAGCTCCGAATCATAAATTGACATAATGTTAATACACTTTTGACTTTGCCTATGTAAAATCGTACATTTCGTCAAGATTTGTCGCCTTCTGATTCGCACACAGGCACTTGGGTCCAGGATATTTTCTTCTTC
>MJUT01010094.1:858114-868344 GCA_002080005.1 Gigantidas platifrons
GCACGTGTGTTATCTTTCACGACTGTTATGGCCGACGCAGCACGTGACCTCTTAATGGCAGCCCCCGTGGTTTTGAGATAAGCTGGTGATAACCCCGTCTATAACTATACATTTAGGTCAACATTCTATTCAGAAATTTCAAGTTTTATATAATGTTTTGTTTTCCTCTATTTTATCAAGAATGTACAATCTCGGAACACTGCTAGCTTAGTTGTTCGTTTCTTAACGTTAATTTGTAACTTTTGTAATTGCTTATTATACATCTTAAAATAATCTTAAAATAAACCACGTGCATGTGTTTCATAGAATTCTAGTTTAGTAAATGTTTCCGTTATAGTTTACATATTAAATGCAATGATTTTACCAGAACGTTTCCTCTGGAGAACTTATATATTATGGTGCTGATAGTTGTCCTGTGTTTTCCTCTAAATATTGATGCGTGCAAGATGCTATTAATAGAGATGGGACTTATTGAGTGGCGATGTAATGAAAATAAAGTATACCTTAAACGGCTGACAATACTTTTCATTGTGACAAAATTCATCGTTTCGTGGAACTTAAGTTCTTTTAAGCTGATGGTTCTGCTACATATTAAAGATTCAATATACTTAAAGAGGTTGTTCTCTGTGATAATCCCTCATTATGAATGCTTAATATGATGGTCTTGGGTAATCCGAATGTAATTTAGTTACAAATGAAACCTTAATAGTGATATGGTATTGATAGTTTCTCTGACGGCACTCAGATATCGATGCCTTCCATCCAGTCAAATGACCTCAAAAAGCTCATTACGATTGGTTCTACAGATAACGTAAAGTTCACTTATGTATGTAGTTATATTTAAAGCTATACTGCAGTACTAGATGTTAATTGGTGATTTGGGATATATTTTAGTAACTTACAT
The DNA here is from genome assembly GCA_002080005.1 of Gigantidas platifrons. Classification (NCBI taxonomy): domain Eukaryota; kingdom Metazoa; phylum Mollusca; class Bivalvia; order Mytilida; family Modiolidae; genus Gigantidas; species Gigantidas platifrons. The sequence goes on from MJUT01010094.1 coordinate 859,019, forward strand.
GTATTAGGTGGTGATGTCATTGCAATCATTTATTTTCTAATCCACTTATAAGACCTCTCTTTAGTTAGTCTAACATCACTGACCACTAGTACAGTGAAGTCATTGGACCGTTCTTTGTGTGATTCTCTCGTTACATACGAATATACTTTATTGTCTCTATAGATCTGGAAACCAAATGTACAAGTTATGCGCCATATATCTGGTCCTACTCAAATAATTTACTATATATTTCATATAAAACCACATTTTTTCAAATCAATATCCTGAAGTCATTTCTGGTCCGATTTTGATGACATTTACATCAATAATTTCAGAATTTGTTGATAATTTTGAAATAATTTTATGATTAATACTTTTGGAGAAATCACGATTTAAAGACACATTTAAGTTTCTGTGTTCAAAAATAACATAGGTATATAGGAAATAATGACGTTAAAAATTAATATTTGTGTTTAAATCATAATTTCAATAAAAAAAAACTGAATCATAAAAATATTTAAAAATTACCAGAACAAACTGTAAGTATATCTGAGTTTAATAGTAAAAAAAATCATAAAATCGGACAGGAAATAAATTCAGGAAATTTTTTTGAAAAACTGTGTGTTTATATGAAATATATAGTAAAAATTTTGAGTGGGAACAGGTATATGGCGCATTATTGTAAGAGTTGACGAGTTAATAATTTTGTATTTATGCGCTTATTTTCAACGGTAACGGTTCTCTAATGGAACTGGTTCACTCAAGGAAGCAACTAGCAACAGTTTTAACCACCTGCTAATACAACACTTCAGCTCTTCATGCTCCGCTGAAACGGAGAACTGACTGAAAGAAGTTTTAATTGTTGGTAAGATAATCGCAGTTACAACATTGGAGGTGAGAGACTCTACTCTTATATATGGGACAGCAATGGCTTTTGAAATTTTAAGTTTTATAATAAATGTTTGGAACTTGCATTTTTACGGGAATTCATGATCTCTTCTTCTGATTTCGATGTTAAGCATATGTGAATAAAGTGTTCGCTGTAGAATGCCATGTGAGAACCTTGAAATATTATGCGTAAAAATGGGATAAGAATGTATGTCACAAGTAGTTTGCTTTTACTTGTTTTTACATGTGCTGCTGGGATGTTGCTACATATAGATGGAATGGGATGAATTAAATCGTCAATATCTTATTGAGGGCGCATGATGTGTTTTAGGAGTAGCCTATAGTTTTTTATTTGAAATAGGACCTACTTTCTTCACAGAGGGATACAATAACACGTCTACAAGATGGGACATGTGATTGGAGATATGACAGGAGTATTTTGAGAACACAATCTGTGCACTCAACATTTGTTGCATCTATAAATGCACAATATTGTATAAGGAGTGTTCTTTGCAGGTGACACGTTGCAAGGCCAAGTTTTTCACCGACTCTCCAGATTTTCCGCGTCGCCCATTCCTGAGACACCTCTTATCTACATGACTTGTTTAGGTTTACTCTCGTCTTCCTGAATGTAGGTAAAGTAATGCACATTTGATTGATGTTTGTACAAAAATAAACCAGGACCATTTTTTTAAAATTTTTAATAGGCTTTTCATGTCAACTCCCGCGACAAAGTTGGCGTACTCTAGTTGAGCAATTCACAGTTTATGGAGTTTCATTAAATTTAGATATAGCTAATCTAGAGTTTCACATTATATGGGTTTTCAATTTTCCAATTGTGGATATTCCATTAATATGTAGCAACATCTCAATATATGCAGTATATTTATTACGTTGATACGATACCCCAGATCCGTTGTTTTTCCTGTATCTGCCACGAAGTGTTGATCTTGAAGGATTTTCTATAATGTATGCCTTGTCACAAATATATATTTTACACTATCGTTGCCCATTCTAGCCTTTTGTAAATGTTTAGTAAAATAAACTAGTAAAATACAATAGTTTGAATAGAATATGCGTAACAGTCCGGTTAGATTTAATTGTGCCATTCATTTTCAGTATTATTTAGTATACAATTGTAGATGTTACAGACATTTCTATTGGTATAAGACACCGAAGAGCACACGTTGTGTACGACCTGTGAATTTCCCATTTGTGATAAGATACACCGAGACTGATAGACATGGGAAACAAAGGTTAGTAACTAATGTCATGAAAAATTTCCAAAAATAAATGCAATTCATTTGTCAGTTTTAATACAAGAATGCATAACAAATAACCGTTCGCTACATGCACATTTACATCCAGAATATATATGACATTTATTATCAAATATATTATATACTCCAATAAAACAAAGTTAAAGGGAGTTAACTAAATGCAATGGAAAACAGTATACACAAGGTTTATAAATTGATGCAAAAAATGAAATAACTGAGCAAAGCAATGACATATGTTTGATTATTTAAATCCTAGGCAGAATAAGTTATATATCCTATCAAAGAAACAAATATTTCATGTGTATCATCACAGTGAGTATATACTAAATTGTAAATGTTGTGTTTAATGTTTAAACTCATATCAAAATACTGAACTCAGTGAGTTTGATTTTATGCAATTAACAAAACAAAACAGAAAGCTCAAAAATCGTAGAGGCAACTTCGATACCCCTAACCCACAAATCTTTGACCGCTCACTATTATAGCTTTGTGTAGGCATTTCGATAAAAAGGCCAAAGCAACAAAAACTGGTCGGCAAAAAACTACACAGGCAACTGAAGATTGCGCAACACAAACCCCACTAAAATCCTCCACTGGAGCGGAAGGGTAATCAGTTCCTTTTCCACTAATGTCGCCCTTTGTGTGATTCTTGTTAATAATCCAGTAAAACAAGTCATAGCAGCTCGGACAGAATAAAACGTAGATATCAAAATTAGTGCTCACTACGGAATTGTGACTACGAAAAAAATATATATCCGAACGTCACCGAATTTCAGTGTCAATATCGGAATGTGAACCAAAGTATGAAACATGATATCTAGCTGTATCTGTGGTATCCTTTCTTTTAAGTGCCAGGCATGTATGGTATAAATATAATCATCGAACTTAGAATTGTTTGGTGAAAGGACATCATCTATAAAAAACGAAGTGGCTAATTACACTGTTACTCTGAAACCCGGATTTAGGTAAATATATTGACCAATCGGACAATACATGTAGCACTCAGTATGTGTTCAATTTTAATTATAAATTTGTGGGTTCTTTTTAATATAATAAAATGTGGATGTGATGTTTTTATTCCCTTTTATATGAATATATATACGTTGATAATGTACATGTGCAACATTTGATTTCTATCAACCGGTTTATATTCAGACATAAGAAAAATATTACAAAATGGAGGAACTATACTCAACGCTGAAGGATATATGTGGGAGTTCGGTCGACGAGGTTACCTAAAATATGGTGGATATATACCAGAGGTTGTACTTGAACATCCACAATTAGTTAGAAGCATGCACGAAGAATTTGTTCACGCTGGATCTGATGTAGTTCAGGCTTTCACTGTAAGTAACAATTAATATACTGGTAGATATGTCATGGTCTGTTAATAAGTATCGGACTGGTAGATATGTCATGGTCTGTTCATAAGTATCGGACTGGTAGATATGTCATGATCTGTTAATAAGTATCGGACTGGTATATATGTTATGGTCTGTTCATAAGTACCGGACTGGTAGATACGTCATTGTCTGTTAATAAGTAACGGACTGGTAGATATGTCATGGTTTATTAATAAGTATCAGACTGGTAGATATGTCATGGTATGTTAATAAGTATTGGACAAAATAAAATAAAAACTGACAATTGATGCACAAATCGTAAACAAAGTGTGTCTATAGTAAAGAATATTGTTTAATACTATAGAGAATTACCAATTTACTAAGGTAACATTTTTGTTTTAAATGTGAATAATATAGAAAATGCAGTGAATATATGGAACTTGAGATACGTACAGTAATAATAAACATATCAATCAATCAATCAATAAATCAATCAATCAATCAATAAATCAATCAATCAATCAATCAATCAATCAATCAATCAATTACTACAAAGATTGATTATTGTACTCTATTGTCGATGTTTTCAACATTATTTAATGAAATCCCACCTGCACAAGAAATATCGTTGTACAGTTAGTGGTTACCATGAATTGTTTTGTAAGGAAATTGAATTATAGCATTATAATGAAACACTTTCAGACACAGAATGTTTGTAGACTTTGTACAGAGAAATGTTCGGTGAAGACCACCTATATGTCAGGAGATATATGTAAGTCCCCAACATTTGGGTCATTTTTTTCATTTGGGGGAGGTAGTGTCATTATCGTGATCGTATGACAGTTGGATTTACAACTACCTTTCAATCAGTGCCTATCACCACTGAAGTTGTGAGGTCGAATTCCGCTTAGGCGAAGTGTACTCGATACAACATTATGTGATAACGTTTGTCTGTGTCCTTTGACATGTCAGTGATTTTCTCCGGGTACTCCGGTTTCCTCCACCAATAGCACTGACCACCACGATATAGCTGAAATATTGTTGAAAGTGGGTTAAACAGCATAGCCTTTACCCCTAACCCATAATTAGGGAAACATTATATTATGGTACATCTGTCAATATTTCAGTATTTTGGACATCGTGAGAAACTGAAGAGTATTGGACGAGAGGACGATGTAGAAACATTAAATAGAACTGCTCTACGAATAGCACGAACAGTTGCTGATGACAATGATAAAATAATGGCAGCAGGAATCTGTAACACTGGTGTTTGGGACCCAGACAACGAGGATACCAAGATTCAAGCAAGAGCCATGTTCAAGGTATTATTAACATTAATACAAACAAATTCTGTATCTGCTTACCCTTCCGGAGCACCTGAGTTCACCCCCGGTTTTTAGTGGGGTCGTGTTACTCGATCTTTAGTTTTATATTTGTATGTTTTGTAGATCGTTGTTTGTCATTTTGGTCATTGTGTGGTCTGTCCTTCGATTTTCTAATTCTGATTATCCCTTTAATATCTCCAATCTCATCTCATAGCATTTTATTGGAAATCAAATGAAAGTAATATTACACAAACATCACACTATTGATAATTCCGCATTACTCAGCTGAATTAATTAAAATCATGCTAGTAATTGAGAGACTTTAATGTACTATAATAAGCAGAATATGTAATAAACTGCCCATTTACGAGCGAGGTCATGAAAGTGGGTTATGGGATGAAATTTAAAAATGTCAAAATCCACCATATTTTGATTTAAAATGCCATATATATATACTTGCCGAGAAGAACTTTGATGTACAACTTTTGTCATGAAGTCCGCTATTGCTATATCGGCGATGTCGGATACATACGTTCCCACAAATATATCTTAAACGATGCTACAATGTAAATAACATTTTATTTATATCATTTGAGGAAAATTAAGTATATATAAAAATATTCTTAGTAAAGTATTGTGGTGTCAGTTCATGACCGTAGCGCAATGGAGGCAAATGCCTCACTTTTGAAACGGCAAGTATAACCTTTATCAAAAAAAAATTCTCCAAAATATGTCTAATTTCACCCATAAATCAATTGCTAATATCACGGATTATAAATTCATTGGACGTAATATTCGATTAACAGTTGTTAGACAGTGACAGTGTTATTCGGCAGCTGTATGTCATAAGTTCAGTTGAAAAACTATGAGAATATCCAAAGTTGCTCCCGCGAAAAAATATTGCAGACGACGTTGGAGAGTCATCATGTCACTTCACAATTGGTTGAAGACAGGGTCTTTAAAGCGAAAATTAGATGAAGGTAACTTTCAAAATATCAGTGTGGATTTGCATATTCCATATTATGAATGAAATAACACATTTACCAGATTCCCAGAAAAAATATGTCTAGAAAATCCAACTAACTAGCAATATATATCTAGAATAACGCTCAAACAGGTCTAAGGAGGTACAATATGCAGTAAACAGTTATATTTCTGACTTTTAAAAGCATTTTCAAATTAGAATTTAGTCTAAAAATTCCAACTGGGGGGAATATTCCCCAGACCCCCCCCCCCTTTGCCTCACTTTATTCAGACCCCCTCCCCCTACGGCCGTGCAGTTGTGAATATGCAGTTGTTAAAACGTAAGAATGACAACAGACGACAAACACAACTTGATCCATAAATGCGAAGGCGACTGTACAACTCGGCTACGTTTTATAAAATCATCTCTTTTCATGTTCGCTTGTGGGAATATATTCAACAAATAATAGGATTAAGCTAAGCATAAAATATATCTTGCCAATTTCAACCATTCACCATTTATTAAATGATGCACGATACGAGACGTACATCACATTATTAATGTAGTATGATGTCTGATGCTTGTTGTTGTATAGGAACAGGTAGAATGGGCAGTAGAGGAGAAAGCTGATTATATTATTGGAGAAACATATAATGATTCTGGAGAGGCAATGCTAGCTTTAGAGACAATTAAAGAATATGGAAATGGTAATCTATTTTTATTATTTCAAATCGAAATGGTATGGATGTGGAAGGTTAATTACGGATGGTGGGAATGGGTAAACTAATGCCTAGTATGCTTTTGTTCTGTCCCTATTGAATTTGCTTGATACTTTATATTAATAACATATGAATACATTAGGTGATCATGAACACAGGGGCTTATATCGACCGTGAAAGTTTTACTAGTGTTGTCCGCGACCAAGAAAGTTTTACTAGTATTGTCCGCGAGCAAGAAAGTTTTAATAGTGTTGTCCGCAACCATGAAAGTTTGCTAGTGTTGTCCATGACCAAGAAAGTTTTACTAGTGTTGTCAGCTACCAACAAAGTGTTATTAGTGTTGTCGGTGACCAAGAAAGTTTTACTAGTGCTTTCTACGACCAAAAAAGGTTTACTACTATTGTCCGCGACCAAGAAAGTTTTACTAGTATTGTCCGAAATCATGAAAGTTTTGCTAGTGTTGTCCACTACCAAGAAAGTTTTACTAGTGTTGTCCACGACCAAGAAAGTTTTAATAGTGTTGTCCACGACCAAGAAAGTTTTAATAGTGTTGTCCGCAACCATGAACGTTTTACTAGTGTTGTCCACAACCATGAACGTTTTGCTAGTGTTGACCACGGACAACACTAATACATGACAAAAGTAAATGGAGTATATAATCACAGCTGTTGAAAAAAAGAGCTAAAGCTGGTTAATAGTATTCTCGGAGCATGATAATCGAAAATATAGTCTCAATTTAGTAAACACTAAAACTGTTTAGGTGCAAATAAATAATTTATATTAATGGGTATTCAGTGGAATTACTAATATAAAGTATGATTTGGTTTTTGGCTGCATGCATTAGTACTGCATAGTAAAACAATATGTTTCATATCAGAAAGAGTATTATATGATGGCAAATCCTTCCAATTCTATGCATGTGGTGGCCGGTGGGTGATGCTTAACAAAATATTTGAAGATACCAAGGGTATAATCAGAATCCGTAAATTGAAATGAACAGACAATACAATGGCCAAACGAAAAAAGACATTGAGACAAACAAGGATCTACAAAACACCTCACAGAAAACAAAAGATCAAGACCAAGGTTATGAATGTAGGCTGTGACAGAAATCTACATTCATGTATATTTATAAAGTGTCTACATCCATATATATTTATAAAGTGTCTACATCCATGTATATTTATAAAGTGTCTACATCTATGTATATTTATAAAGTGTCTACATCCATGTATATTTATAGTATCTACATCTATGTATATTTGTAAAGTGTCTACATCCATGTATATTTATAGTGTCTACATCCATGTATATTTATAGTGTCTACATCTATGTATATTTATAGTGTCTACATCCATGTATATTTATAGTGTCTACATCTATGTATATTTATAAAGTGTCTACATCTATGTATATTTATAAAGTAAGGGTAATAACAAAATTACCTAACACAGAGCAATCTTACAAAGGGGAATTAAAAACTCATAAATCAATAAACAGACAAAATTAGTCAACAACCGGGAAACTGGAAAACCGCAATGGTCCTGACTTGGCACAGGCATTTCTAAAGAAATGGTGGATTGAATTAGATTTTACGGCGCCAACCTCTCGCTTTCAAAGGTTCCCATTGTCACTAAAACAGCATTTACAACAATACTGGAAAAAAACAGGCAAAATAGCAGTCAAACAGTACCAAACTCAGTATCTAATATATCTCGTGAACCATCACCATCAACAATGAGTTCTTTGAAGTATTTTAATTACGACTGTAAATGTCAAAAGCATTTTTACGTCACACATTCACAAAATATATTTTTGACATTGTAACCACGTATACCAAATCCTTATCTTTATACATTTTCACTATATGAAAATGTATCTTTTACTATTGTATCTGCAGAGACAGAATATATTTCGACAAGATCTTGATATCGGAATATAAACTTTTTAAGAGATCGAATAAGGCGAATCTTTTTATAGCCCTGATCCAGTAGCCTGTTTTTCAGACAAAGATGGCTTCAAGAAATCAGAATAATTGCTACTGGTTCTTGCATAACGAATCAATTGCGAGATGTAAACACCATATGCAGGAGAAGCTGGTATATTGCTGCACATATTAGGAAAATTTATGATTTTAAAATTGTAAAGTGTCTACATCCATGTATATTAATAAAGTGTCTACATCTATGTATATTTATAAAGTGTCTACATCCATGTATATTTAGTGTACATCCATGTATATTTATAGTGTCTACATCCATGTATATCTATAGTGTCTACATCCATGTATACTTATAAAGTGTCTACATCCATCCATGTATATTTATAAAGTTTCTACATCCATGTATATTTATAAAGTGTCTACATCTATGTATATTTATTAAGTGTCTACATCCATGTATATTTATAAAGTGTGTACATTTATGTATAGTTATAAAGTGTCTACATCCATGTATATTTATAAAGTGTGTACATTTATGTATATTTATAAAGTGTCTACATCCATGTATATTTATAAAGTATAATTATATTCCAGGTTTACCTGCTGTTATTACAATGGCGTCATATTTTCCTGATGTAACAGTAAATGACATACCTTTCCCACAGGCTTTAAGACAATTAGAAGAAGCCGGAGCTGCTGTAGTTGGTCTAAATTGTTCTAGAGGGCCAAAATCTATGCTTCCGTTACTACGAGAAATAAGAAAAGTTTGCAAGGTAGTAATACTTTGCTTAGAACACAAAAGTAAATTTTAGATGTATTCTTAGATTATGCTGTTCGAAAAAACCACGAGTTAAATTGCAAATTTTTTGCATTTCTTGCATTATTA
>MJUT01010094.1:877608-902190 GCA_002080005.1 Gigantidas platifrons
AAAAAAATTAGCAACACGGACCACAAAGGCTTGCTACGATTTTTTTTATCCCTCGACTGGCAACTCTAAAAACCACAAGGTAGGAATCTCAAATGTCAAATTTTCAAACGACACTTTTTCAAAATAGTTTTGTATTGGTGTCTTCCCCCTATCAAAAACAGGGGGTGAACCCATGTGCTCACGAAGAGTAAGCAGTTCTAGCCTCTTATAAGACACCTGGGGGAAGTCGTAGTCGTGTTCGTATGGTAGTTGGATTTACAGCTACCTGTGCAATCAATACCTATCAGCACTAAAGGTGTGAGTTCGAATCCCGTTCATGGCGAGGTGTATGTGTATTCGATACAACATATGTGATAAAGTTTATCAGTGACTTGCGACAGGTCGGTGGTTTTCTCCGGTTTCCTCCACCAATAAAATGGCCCGCCACGAAATAACTGAAATATTGTTGAAAGTGGCATTAAACACCGTAAACCTAAACAAAACCTTGCAACACACCTGACATCTTACTCATATATATATTTAGTTAATACGTAATATAGTAGAATGGAAAGCTGGTGTTAAGTGTGGAATATCAACGTCATGAGGTCTCATCGGTAGTATACAATGTAGACAAAGGGTGTCGTGGAATATCAACGTCATGAGATCTCATCGGTAGTATATGATGTAGACAAAGGGTGTCGTGGAATATCAACGTCATGAGATCTCATCGGTAGTATATAATGTAGACAAAGGGTGTCGTGGAATATCAANTAATACGTAATTTAGTAGAGGCCCGGGTGGCTCAATGAGTTAGGTCGCTGGATCTAACAACTCATACAAGCCTATCACCAATACGGCGTGGGTTCGCACCCGGCTTTGTAAATTACAAAAAAAGGGTGCACTCGACTCGCAGTCGCAAGTGATAAAGTTTACCAGTTGCTTGCCCATGGTCGGTGGTTCTCTCCGGGTACTCAGGCTTCCTCCACCACTAAAACTGGTCGCTATGATTTAGCTGAAATATTGCTGAAAGTGGCGTTAAGCACCAAAAATCAAATCAATCAATCAAATCGTAATATAGTAGAAAGGAAAGCTGCATGGTGTTAAGTGTCGTGGAATATCAACGTCATGAGATATCATCGGTAGTATATAATGTAGATAAAGGTGATAAACGTGAAATAATTAGTTAACGAAGACAATATTTAGCTTGAGACATACTCTTGGTAAGTAACTTTATATATTGTATTTTATTTCTTTTTCTCAAATTATATTAGATATTCGCAAAAGGTTACAGGATGGAGAGAATCTGCTTGTTGCAGAAGGCTATATGTGGGAATTTGGTAGAAGAGGATATTTAAAATTTGGTGCATTTATACCGGAAGTTGTAATAGAACATCCAGATTTAGTCGAAGCTATGCACGAGGAATTTGTTCATGCCGGAAGTGACGTTGTAGAAGCCTTCACTGTGAGTTAACTAAAAACCAAAAGTATATTGTATTAAGACATATGAAAGACTAATTTTGTATAAAGCATGACACTCAAGTTCACTCAGTTTGTCTGTTCGTTATCGTAATTTGTTCAAGTCTAGTAACAACAAACATCCACAGCCCGTCACTAGCCACATGACGTCATCGTTATCGTAATTTGTTCAAGTCTAGTAACAACAAACATCCACAGCCCGTCTCTAGACACATGACGTCATCGTTATCCAAGTACATTGTGTATCCTGTTTGGATGAGTGATACATTGCATTAGAACTTTACGTATAGGTATATGTGTGAAATATAATGAAAAACACAAAACGTCCTTTGGTGCAAATATAAAGTTGCTCGTGTTCGCATAGGGGATCGTTATTTATAGTATTGAATGTAGTGAGTGAGGAGGATCATAATATACAGGTTTGATAGTGAAAACTATCAATGCTGTGGTCGTGAAGATGTTGGTTCCTGTTAGTATTCAATGTTCAAGCTCACGATGGGTCGCTTTTAGTATGGATGTTAAACGTTAAGGCCCACAAAAGATCTTTTAGTGCTAATGCCAATGTTATGGTTCATGTAAAGGGTTGGTAATATCAATATGCAATATTAAGGCTTGTGTAGGTTTGGTGCTGAATGGTTTCGTGATGGGAAAATAGTTGAGGTAAGTCGTCAACGGTTCAATGGTTCGTTGGGGCTTGTGAACAGTTCGATAAAGCTCATATTGCATAATTTTAAGTTTCGTGTAGTGGTTCAGTTGTATTAGAAAATTTTTAGAATCGATTGATTACTTATTGTTCCTATAAATTTATGTCACTGTTACATGATAAAAGAGCCGTATACATTATGAACTATACCCGAATATGAGACACATCTGTGAATGTAATTATTGTAGGCAGACAGATTGTACATACATATTTCTTTTTAACTGTATATGACTGTGTTTACTGTTGACACGTGGAACGTCCTAGATTATAGTCATCGGTTATGATAGCTTAATCCACATGATTCCCTTATAACTAATAATGTTCTCCAATTCTCCTTCGCATTTACATGTAGTTATATATGACACTATATTACAGTATTATGGTCACAGAGAAAAACTAAAAACTATCGGAAGGGAAGGTGATCTAGAAAAACTCAACAGGACTGCATTAAAACTTGCCAAGAAAGTAGCTGTAAAACATGATAAAATTACTGCTGCTGCTATATGTAACACAGCGTTGTATCTACCTGGAGATGAGGTGGTTAATGCTACTGTCAGAGAAAACTTTAAGGTATTGTAACTTATGGGTTTCAGACCAATGGATTGTACATATCTGATAACAATAATTATCGTATTGAAATTATATTTTGTTTCAAAGTTTTAAACGGCAAATACATTTAAAAAAAAATAAATATGATGTCACATGTCAATAAGATGGCTGTGATATACTAGGGGAGTCCACCTTTCCAAATTTCTTCAAACGACATCACATGTAGCTACAATTGCTTCTGTTCTTATTGATAAAAGCTTATATATCTTATTGAGTGCGCTGTGCTCATGATGCATGCTTGGAATAATCTTGATCAATTACGCTCAAAGTCAAACAATTGAAAAACCAAATAACTAAAAGCTAAATATGTCCATTGATTAATCATTTGTTAGATCATGTGCTGGTATACGTATGGGGAACTTATGAACGTTTTGATATTTTATCAACACAGGAACAAATTATATGGGCAGTTGAGGAAAAGGCAGACTACATTGTAGCTGAGACGTTCAATGATTTTGGGGAAGCATTGCTAGCTCTAGAGACAATAAAGGAGTTCGGAAATGGTAAACAAACATATTTAATTTAACAAAGGAGGATGAGATAATCCAAAATCAGAGTATCTATGATGATTATTTATCGGGATATCAGCTGTATATATATAAAATGAAGGTTATCCGCTTAACCCCATGCAAAGTTGTGCGTGTCTCAAGATAGGAACTTGATATTAAACGTTATCTGTTGTAGTCTGTTTGTGTTTATTAATTTGAGGTGAGAGGTAGTTGTTCGCTTTGTTGATATCAGTGGGGTTGTTGGCCATCACTGTTGAAATTTTGTTTTCAGTATTGAGTAGAATTAATGTCTTTTGGGTTACACCTTTCAAAAATACACAACACATGGAATGCATACATACCATGAGTAAAAACGTACACACGAAGAGGGGATGTAGTCAATCTTAATGAAAATATCAACCACGGTAATCTGCAAAAGAACTATTCAAACTGTCCTGTGTCTAAATATAACAGTGAAAATTAATTATAAGTAACACAAGATCTTCACAAAATATATGCCTAAAGTAATCATTAGTAGTAACAATACCTTCTTTGCTGACTTTAGTTATCGTCCAGGGTCTAATGATCACAGTGAATAAGTCATTGTCATTAAAGCAATTTATCAAATTGAATATAATTACCAAAAACCAAATAATAAAATGAAATAAAAAAAATACTACATTGTCAGAACAATTCCAAAATCCAATCGATAAATGGTAGAACAGGACAAAATAGAAACCCCATCACACATGACCGCTCACCTTTGTTGGCTTGGTACAAACACATCTATTAAAAATGACGATTTAACTAGTTGATGATCCCCTATTAATGTAATGATATGGTCCTCCATGTTTTATATGTTGTTGCAGGTCTTCCAGCGGTTGTAACATTAGCTGTTTATGGTCCTGACATGACAACAGATGACGTTCCAATACCAGAAGCATGCAGACGTCTAGAAGAAGCTGGAGCTGCAGTTGTTGGACTAAATTGTGCTAGAGGCCCAGAAACTATGATACCTTTACTGCGGGAAATAAGAAAAGTGTGTAAGGTAAGAATACAAATGTATGAAATAGAACCTGACAATGGTTTTGTTATTATGTAACCCACCCACATTAACAGTGCTGTTCTGCCTTGAGCATATTGATGCTATTTCGTCCCATTAGAACATGACAAAACAGAATATGTCCAAATATCTTATTTGTCCAGTAATTAACTAATTAAGATTGTATTTAGTATTTAGAAGATACTTGTATATAACATAATATATATAGTGGATTTTGCTGAGGGAGCTATAAGGTATGACATTATGATAAGCGAATTGTTGCTGCAGTGCACCAACGATGTTGGTTCGAATTTCTCGAAGGGAAAAACAAAATCATGTTCAGGTAAATATATAACTCTAATACTGTTGTGTTTAATATTCGGACGTCTATATAAAAACACAAAATATCCAATGCACTCAGGTATCCTGTCGGGATCCGGTGGAGTAGATACCTTAAAAGGTTGTCACTTGCCTAAGACGATTTTATGTATGTATTTATTTGATATTTTCTATAGGGACCAATAGCGGCGTTGCCTGTTGCATATCGGTGTACAGATGATAGCAGAACGTTCCAATCTTTAAAAGACCCTAAAACAGGTAATGATTTCAGGCGTACCTGAAAACAGTTTCAACGTCCGCAATTATGAACATTGTATTAATATAGCTGTATTGTTGCATTGTTAGTTTTTTTGTTTTTCACCTTCAATGCTAGAAATATGTTTGCTATTTCTGTCTATCTTCTGTATATCGTTGTAACACTGGATTGAAAATAATATAATATTATTGAGGTAAATAGTTACGGTTTATTTTTTTGGTGTTTAACGCTAAATTTAGTGTTATCTAAGTTAAATCGTGGAGTGAAAAAATTGATAGATAATTTCCTCGACTAGAAGACACGTAGAACTTATAACATAAGACATTCTTGAGGTAAATAGAAAGATAAGGTGCTTTAATCATTTTATTATCTTGCAGGTAAACATATATATCCGAATGATTTGGACAGTGTAAGAATAAATGTTTCTGACGTTCGACAGTTTGCCAAAGCAGTACAAGAGATTGGCGTCCAGTATGTTGGTATTTGCTGTGGAAATTGCGCTGTTTATTTTAGAGAATTAGCTGAGTCATACGGAAGAAAGCCTCCAGCCTCTCTATATTCTCCAGATACGTCAAAGAGTTACGTGTATGGTTCTCCTCTGGGACACAGGAACGCTCATTCAGATAAAATCCGGGAATTTATGCTTGATGTACGACGATAAATGACATCATGTTCTAAACTTGTTTAATAAGATAATTTACATTTTTAATGAAAATGGTTAATTACAAGAATCACCATTATTATTCATTTTTTTCAAAATATGCAAATATTAAGATGATGACTTAGTTTAATATAGCCTTGTATGTAGAATATTAAAAATTATAAAAATTGAAATAGTTTTAATTTCTACCGAGCAGAGGTGATACTAACTGCCAGGAACATAGTAGTATTGTATCAATTAGATAAAGCATTTATATAACTACTGTATTTACTTTTGAAAAATATATATTAATAATTATTTAAATTTAAATATTTCTTTTATCTGATTGGCTAAAAGCACGAACTTATTTCTTGATAGAACTTTATGAATACTGTCTAAGCCTTCAATTTCTGCAAAGATTAATTTTGATCGTTCCAGAGGAGCCTTTGGAACGTTACATTAATCCCACTTGACGCTAAAATCGGAAAAGCCCTACTTTTAATTTTAGCGTCACGTGAGGTTAATATAACGTTCCAAAGGCTCCTAAGGAACGATCTATGTTAATAGTTGCAGTATGCATAAATCTCTCTTGTTACCATTAAAATTTACACAAAAAAAACATGTTTAATGCCAATTCATTAAACATGACCTAGAGGATATTATCGAGGATGGTCACTAAATAAAAGATTCTGGTAGGTTTGGCAGTGATTGGTCACAGGTTGAATAATATTCATAATATACAATATACAAATCAATAACAGTATATTTCTGAAATCGTACAAATATCTAGATTGGCTATCGACTAACTTTGGCAGCCTAGTCAAAATGTTACTATATCTATATTCTTCGAAAATGCCACCGTGGGATACACAGATGGATGTTTGTTTACAATGCACCGTGGGATACACAAGTGCTTGTAACTTCATAAATGTCCATTGATTATACTACTTTCATGACTAACTATCCTTTGATGCAGCAAATTATGCTAACGACAAGACAGTTAAATCGGATAATCCTTAAAAATTGATTGTTTTTTAATTGCTCGGTTCAAATACATTATAATGGAAGGGAAATTTATTACACTTTAAATAAACTTTTATGAACAGTCCTGTAAAAATGTTACGCCACGCAAATGTCTGGAATATCTTCTAGAGTTGTTCACCAGGGTCACCTATTGTAATACATCACTGAATTCCACAGACTCGTAGACATAACTGTTTTGTCCATTCAGAATAAACAATACCAGATCAATAGAGTGTGGAACTGAAACGATAAATCAAAATAGCAGCAGTATCTTGAATACAGGAGAGGGAGGGTGGGTTTTTTGATAGATGGCCCACTATCAGATTCAGATGGCGTGTCTCGTCTGGTCAACACGTTAGCTTTGATGACGTCACACCGGATGCAAGTAGCTAAAGGATACCTAAAAGATTGCTTGCGTCCCGAACGTGTTCCCCTTGATAAATTAATTTAAGCACATGTCTTAAATTCTCTTAATAACAGTTTCATATAATAAAACAGTTACTGACTTTCATTTCGATTAATATAAGGATCTATCGTTCCAAGATAAATGATGTTTACCTCGGCTTCGGCCTCGGTAAATATCATATATCTGGGAACGATAGATCTTTATATTAACCTCAGCAAAAATCAATAATTGTATAATATTTTAAGCGGAAGTTGTGGAAGATTTTGATGTTTTGGTCTTTATAATCTTCTCTTTATTCATGCGACATATAAATAATTTAATTTAAGCAGTCATTGTTTCACCAGCTGTTGGAAATTCCGTGGAATCATCCACCAAAATATTCACTGTATGAAGGATATAATAACAAAGGGAGGGATAAACAGATCCTGTGATTCGAAGGAGACGCACAAAACAATTGTCAAATGATAAAAACACAAAGTAAAACGGTGGTCGACAAAATACTACATAAACTGAGCAACACGAACACTAATAAGAAAAGGTGTGAATTTTCCAGAAGGGTAGCCAGTTCCTGCCCCACTAGTGGCTCGCATCGAGTTTCTGTTGTTAGATCTCCACCGGCAGGTAGTCACGAATGAGATGGCCCATAATGTTCTTACGACAAAAGAAACATACCCGTTGTCATTTGTGACACAGATATTCCATTAACGGCCAGTCGTTTCATGGTGACGACAGTATAACTTTCGAATCGATCGATGACTTCAACTTCACCGCTATAAACCCGGCCTTGGTTCAGTAGCTTCCATGTTACATGTAGCAGCAACCTGTCATTAAGGTAATCATGATCAGAACCACATCCTCAGGAATATCGTATCATCGGGAGGTATATGCTCAGGAATATCGTATCATCGGGAGGTATATGCTCGATAGGCAGGGACTGCTGGAATGTTGCTACAGATAAATGGAAATTTCACAATGGGAATATTGAAATCATCTCCCTTTTCGTTATGTGTCGTTCCTAACATGTCATGGGATAAATGCGATGAACAAAATCACCATACTTAGAATTAATTAGTGAGAGGACTTCATCTATACCACGGTAACTGATATTAATTTCCTAACATGTCATGGGATGAATGCGATGAACAAAATCACCATACTTAGAATTAATTAGTGAGAGGACTTCATCTATACCACGGTAACTGATATTAGAAATGAGGCTAGCTTAGTTTCGTTTTTCTCGAGAAGTACCTGTATGAAGTCTGCATCATGCAAATAACGCGAAAAGTTGGAGAGGACCGTAGTTAATACTAATAGGAATGCCAACAGGGACTGTCTGCTGAACCACATAACAAAATATGTTGTCAATTATACACTAGAGCATTCTGATTATTTTCTTTCAAATGAAGATGTGTTCTTTCCTACATTGTGCAACCAAGGTCGACCAAACATTGCACAGACAACTAAAGATTAACAAAACAAATCCCGCTAAAATCTGGTGGAGCAAGATGTTCCTACTCCACTAGTGCATACGTCTTGTTACAGTGAAACGAGCATATTATCTGATATGGGATATGAAAATCATGTTGGCCACCAGTATGCGGAGATAAATTCAAATAAGAACACTTTTCACACAACATAAACCGTACATCGGTTTTACTTGGAAATCGTAGTATAAATCACAACACGGATCTAAAAATGCGAAGACATGTAGATGGACCAAGTCTACACCATTAACTGCATTACAAACCCGGAGCGAACAACTCGTGTCCTCTGGAAGACTACATTGAACGTAACATTACCGTGGTGATCTGTAACACAGATACTTTTATCTTGTTTGTGACCGCATAGGTACAAATTTGTTCCGTTTAAATCTTTCATAATTGAACCTTCAACTTGAGTCGCACATGTGTTAACCCCCGGGCAATGTAACGGGTGAATAGAGCAGTAAAACTGATAAAAATAGTATCTTAAATAGTTGTCTACAAACTTATATGTTTAAAAAACCTTACATAGTTATATTAACGTCCTTACATGAAATAACCCATACTATTTTATTTTTTAATGAATGTATTGGCTTACTATTGCTACTTGTCATAACTACTTTGATATCTATATATTGTATCTGTTAACTTAAATTAGAACACATTTAATGATGTGTCGGCGGCTGCAGTTCACATAAAAATATGTCAAATCTTAGCAAAATAAGGATAAGTCACACAGGTAAACACAAGCATGCAAACTGACCTCTATATGACCCTTAGATAGTCAGCATTCATATCCATCAGATTAGATGCACATGGTCATACAATAGAGGCTAACGATCAAGTGATTATCATAGACATGTCTTCACAAGGTAAGTATGTACATTACTATGATTGATATGTAAATCAGTCAAGTTTGACCTTCGAGTTTATAATAGAATTAACATACTATGATTTTTTTTTCGATTTTGAGCGTACCTGATGAAGGTTATTCCAGAAACGCATCATGTGCACTAAATTTGACATTTTTATTAACAGCAAGGATTTGTTAAGTTATTTCTACTGAAGCAGATTATCTAATGTGCAAGTCTTCCGTATGTGGTATTGACTAAATACCAAATATAACTTTTTAATAGTGCACGTTGATTGCGCAAAATTACGCTTTAAGAGGACAGATCAGCAAATCGATCCAAAATCGCACGTTCTAATGGAGGGTGTTTTTGAGGGATAGTCGCAACATTGCGTCGCTCCATCAATGTGGGGTCCTGAGTCAAAGCCTAATTAGTCGTATATAGTAGAATGAGTTTGAAGATACCAAAGGGGTAACCGGAATCCATAAATCGATTGATTGATTGATTTATTGTATTCAAAGCCACTTTCAGCAATATCTCAGCTATATCATGGCGACCAGTTTTAGTGGCGGAAGAAGCCGGAGTACCCGGGGAGAACCACCGACCATGGGCAAACAAAAGGTAAACTTTATCACTTGCGGTTGCCAGTCGCGTGCACCGTTTTTATAATTTACAAAGGCGGGAGCGAACCCACGTCGTGTAGGTGATAGGCTTGTATGAGTTGTTAGGTAATCCAACATCCAACTACCTAAGTCATTGAGCCACTCGGGCCCTCCATAAATCGAAGACGGACAGACAACCCAATGGCCAAAAAGAAAAAGCACAAATAGACAAACAAGATACTACACAGAAAGCTGGAGATCACCACTAAAACTAAAAACCGGGAAGAACTCAGGTTCTTCGGAAGAATAAGCAGTTCTGTTTCACTAGTTGCGCTCGTCGTGTTAGTATTGTTACAGATATCCGGTTGTGAGCCATGAATGAGGATAGGACTGCGAAGTAACTAAGACAAGTGGAACATACCCGTGGTAATATGTGACATAAAACCACTGGAAGATTAGCTGACATCGACACTTCAAGCCACATACAACACTCCAACCTCCAACTTTAGACTGCCAGATAGGCTTTATGCACTCTTAGTTGCTATTGTGAACCACTTTGGTCTATTAATCAGTTGCGAGAGTTTAATATACATACATGACATTCATATTTCTCCACAACGTCAACATCAATTATAATGGTATAATTATATGTACTCGCACCGTGAGGAGTTAGTCATTGCAGAGTCTCACGTTTTACAGAGTGAGCGATATTCTGACTTGTATTAAGGCAGATGAAATTTTCAGATAATTGAGGAGCTGTAATAACTTGGGAGAAATACGTTTTTATGACGATCAATCACTGTGTCGATACCTCTGCTGTTGGACTACTAGTCCCCCCGTGGGTGTCATCCACCCGGTAGTCATTGAGTCGGCACTGACATGGTTTATTAATTATCCAAATGTATTCATTGTTGAAGTTTACAGTTCCTAAATAACATAGTCACTATTATAACTAAGAATCTTCTTCCTAAGGCATGGATTACATCTTTTGATTTTGTGCGTTTCCGTATTCCAAAAACGCGTTGCATTATGTTTTCGATACAATGTCCATTTGAGATGAATAGTTTTCCATCTGGAGCAATCTGCTGGTTCAAGAACCAGTTATTTTGATACTTATACTTCAAATCAAATACACAACATTTCAGGTCAACGAATTTGAATTTGAATTTTGGTGTTCAACGCCACTTTCAGCAATATTTCAGCTATATCATGGCGACCAGTTTTAGTGGTGGAGGAAGCCGGAGTACCCGGAAGAACCACCGACTCTGGACAAGCAACTGGTAAACTTTTTTTTTGTAATTTACAAAGCCGGGCGCGAACCCACGCCGTATTGGTGATAGGCTTGTATGAGCTGTTAGATCCAACGACCTAACTCATTGAGCCACCCGGGCCCCTCAGACTGACGAAATTTAATAATAACCTTGGTAATATCGTACTAAAAAATCTTTGTTGAAGAATTTGATGCGGATGGACAATATTTGATTATTTCCGAACTGTGAAATTAATTATTAAAAGCCCTTCACTTGATTTAGCATTTTAATAGTTATATTGACGTGTAAACCCAACTGTCCAATACATGCGGGAAAAGACGAACAAAAAATGGAACTCCAATGAATAATATATATTATTATACCTCTTACAGTCAAACCTGCTTTAGTGACCACCTCTATTAAGCAATAACTTGCATTATATGACCTTATTTTTATTTCCCATCACAGTGCATATTATATCAATTAAACTTGTATTAAGTGACCACCTGTCTTATGTGACTATATTTCACTGTTCCCTTGGAAGGTCACATAAGACAGGTTTGACTGTATATTAATAACTGTAAATAGATTAATTTGATTGGGCAATGGGTAAAAATCAGAACACGTGATCACACAGGACAAAAATCATATTCCGTGAAATAAATATCATATTCCACCACTTCGGAAGCCTCGCGGGTTTTCCCGCCAGAGTTATCGTTCTTTGACAGGAAAACGTCAGAGGCACTCGGAACGCATCATTTGCAGGCAACCGTTACAATGTGGTTTTAAAATATCTGAGACAACGTTCCAATGGACTTAGAATATGTTTGCCAGCAGTATTTTACATATTTATGTGTTTTCTTGGTTTCATTCGGTATAATAAAACATTTATAGCATGCGGGTACAGGAAATATGAAAATTTATTCACCCACGAATATCATATTATGATACTCTTGGGTGAATAAATTTTCATATTTCCCTCACCAGCATGCAATAAATGTATATTGTCCCCTCTGAAATTATCATCCAAACTATGATTTATTTGTCATTTATCATCCTGATAAATTATTGTTTTGTCTAAAATTCTATATTTTGCTCTGTGTAATTTTCCTGAAGTTCATTTTATGGAACAGAAACTATGACAATGATATTGCGTTATTCTTGTGGAATATTTTGATATCATTGATCTCCATTTCTGTACCCGTTTGATTCGGTGATCGCAATATTCCGAAGGTTAAAATGTTCCTCTCCTCTACGATATGCTAACATGATTTAATTATGCATCATGCATTTTCGATAAGCTACTTATTGCTACCTTAATCGTGTTAATCCTATTTTCAATAATTTGTAGATTTTCTACAACGGTTGAAAAATGGGGAAGATATATTGATTGCAGAGGGCTATCTGTTTGAGTTTGGTCGTAGAGGATATCTTAAATATGGCGGGAATGTTCCAGAAGTAGTATTAGATCATCCGGATATGCTTGAGGTTATGCACGAGGAATTTGTCCATGCTGGGTCTGATGTTGTTGAAGCATTTACCGTACGTTATGCATAAGAATTTGTATTATGCGAGTATGGAGTTTGTAGAACATTTACCGTAAGATATATGCATTAAGAATTTGTATATTGCGAGTATGACGTTCGTAGAACATGTACCGTAAACTATTCATTAAGAATTTGTATATTGCGAATATGACGTTTGTAGAATATTTTCCGTAAGCTATGCATTACTAATTTGTACATGCTGGGTCTGATGTTGTTGCAGCATTTACCGTAAGTTATGCATTAGGAATGAGGTTATTGTGAGTGTTGCTAATAGAACATTTATAGTAAGTTAAGTATTATTAATTTACATATAATTTACAGGTGTTTGCAGAAAACGTTGAATTCACCTCTGGTTTATTAGTTTGGTCCGCGCTGCTCATATCTTTTTGTTTTCTCTGTTGAGTGTTTACTTTATTTGTCTTTCGTCTGTGTCTTGTGGCACATATTGTCTGTGCTAATTTTGTTCTTATGTGTTTTCACGTTCCTTAATTTCCGTGTTGTGATGTCCGTTACAATGTCTGCATAATCGGTTACCATTTTCGGTACGTCTTTACCCATTCCCAGTTGTGTGTAGGAGGGCTCATGTGTTATTTGTTACTATTGTTTGTTTTCGTATAATGGTGACCAACATTTTGTCCTATTACATTTGTATATGTCTCTAAGTTTTTGTTCCGTGTTGTGATGTCCGTTACGATTCCCACATAAACAAGATGTTTGATTCGTCTTTACGTGCAGTTCTTTGTAGGAGGGCTTATCTTATTTATGTTTTTCCCATTTGTTTGCGTACAGTGGTGTCAAACACGTCTTAGCTCATGAGTAACATGGCAGGTGTCTTATAAGAGACAGGTACTGCTTACCCTTTCGCGAACATCTGAGTTCACCTCACGCTTTTGGTTGAATCCGTGTTGCTCATCTTTTTAATTCTTTGTTTTATGTTTTTGTTTTGTTTAGTTTGTCTTCGTCCTGTGTCTTTTGTACACAATGTTGAGTATACCTGATGGCGGTTATTCCAGAAAAACGCCGTGTGCATAAAATGCGAAGACTAAGTTTTATTGAAGTCTCTTTGTCGATACCTCTGCCTTTGGACTATTATGTCCTAAGGATATCATCCGCACAGTAGTCAGTGTTTCGATATATTTGTTATTGAAATTAACAGTTCTTAAATAATATTAATATTATCAAAACTACGGTTCTGCTCCGTCAGGCATAAGTGACCTCAGCCGATTTTGGCTATCCTATTTAGGGCCTTTGGTTTTCCTTGTCCCAAAGACTTTTGTATTATTTTGGTTTCCGATATTTTGACAATGAACGTACCAGAACTTACGCAATTGGATGATCATGGGTATGGTGTTTAACTTCACTGTCAACAATATTTCAGTTATATCGTGCACGATTGATTTGATATCTATGGTTGTATTAATTTTCATATTGTAAGACATGGCACTGTGTCATTAGAAACGTTACATGTAGAGTAATGGCTGTATTTAGACAGTGACTATCATTACTATTCATTGAATTGCTTTGAGCTCAATGAAATTTCGTACATCGCCTACAATATTCAATTTATTAATGCAGCTTCTTGTGAATAGCTAACAACGTTTGTAACTATTTATTATAGTACTATGGTCACAGAAAAAAACTGAAAGCAGTAGGAAGAGAACATGACCTCGAAGTACTTAATAAAACTGCTATCAAAATTGCTAAAAAGGTAGCAAAGAAACACAAGAAATTGTGTGCCTTTGGACTCTGCAACTCTACGTCATATACCCCTGACGATGACGAAGCGATTGCCAAGGTCAAACTTATGTTCAAGGTAAGCATATTTATAGAAACACGACATCAATTAGATATCAGTCGCAGTAGAATTACGAAGTTCTTATAGTTAGACACAGCGGCTGCAGACGATGTTCGTATCGTTTAGCAGTAACACGACGGATGTCACCTGTGGAGCAAGAAATGATTATTGTGTTGTCTGTTCTTCAATTAACGGCTTATGATTACCCCTTTGGTATCTCCAAACTCTTCTAGCAATCCACATCTAAATCACTGCTTTTGTTCAGTAAGGTTGTACATGGTATGACACCTGATTCACTATTTTTTTTCATTTAGCTTGTGCATGGTATCTGAGAATTCAAATCTGATTCACGCCATCTATTGAATAAGCTAGTTCATAGAATCTTAAAACTAACATTTTGTTCGTGTCGCAATGTGCATTTGATCACAGTAGATGTGTGTTGTAATGTCTGCTCTGATACAGTTATTCTCGTAAAATTGGTAATTTACCTTCATATTTGGCATATTTTCACAGTAACAACTAATTTTAAGTCTAATTGCCATCCAGCAAATGTTATTTTATTCTGCGATCATTTGATTTTGAGTACCAATGAAGGGTTCAAATAAATTAAAATTTTATTTAGTCATAAACCTAAACCTGTTCTGCTACATGTTTCATGTAAAACAAGAACAAACGGTAAGAAACAGTAGCAGTACAAGCACGGACGTAATAAAGGACACCCTTCAAAACCTGCTGCTGCTCTTTATAGTAAAATTTGGGAATCTTTCGGACTTTTTGACGTTGCATGATAAACATAATATATGTACATTACCGTTAGGAAGAGAATAAAGTTGTCCTCGATGCACAACAGCCCATAATCATACAATATGTTGGTTTCCATCTATCAAAGCAATATTTGTCAATACTTATTAATGTGCGTGAGTATTATTCCTGTTCTACATCGCTATATGATAACACTACTTGAGGGGGCAGTGCTTTTCTATCTCGTCTACGGCTTTCTCTGCCACTAAACAACCTATCACGATATAACATCTATTATGTTGGAAGTGATGTTAAACACTCGTAATCATAATTTTCGTTTATCTTTTCCTGCTTCTGTGCCGTTGTATTGGCTTGTCTCCAAATTACCCTTAGTAAGAAGACACACGTATTCTACATGACTTCTCTTATACAGTACTCGGATTAGCACATGTTTCTTTTTGACAGGAGCAAATCGAATGGGCTGTAGAGGAGGAAGTGGACTATATCATAGGGGAGACCTTTAATGACTTTGGAGAGGCAATGCTTGCTTTAGAATGCATTAAAGAATATGGAAACGGTATGTAATAATGCACTTAACCTAAACAACATATCGTGAAAGAAGCATTTCCTGAACACAATGCAAATAGTCACACCAGATCAGATATATTGAAAGAAAAAGTATTCACTGCACACAATATCTTGAATGAAATTATACCAGATATTTTGTGAGAACAAACATTTCCTGCACACATAACATGCATCTATCTGACAATGAGGGAAATGAAGTTTCAACACGTCCAGCAATATCAATAAAACATAGAACAACTTTTCACAAATCATTGAGCATTAACAAACTTATGACGTTGGCAATCCAGGTCATCCTGGCTTGTGGAAGGCATACAAATGTGGCTGGTTAAACTGGTTCTGGTCATATACTGGAATAGATCATAAACTGGAGGTCTCTGCTGCATGCATGACAGTTTAAACGAGTACACAATAAATAATGACAATACTAATGTAGCATGTGTTGACAATATACCTAGACTGATGTATTTACCGTACTAGGAAACCTTACTAAAAACGTGTATATTCAATGTGTTAAAATGGACGCATTTTCTCAACATATCAGAAGAAACTGTTATCAGAGAAAACGCATTTTGACGGTATCTATTTATTTTGGTTAGTTGTTTATTTTGTTTTGTCTAGGTTTAATATTGTTGTGTTGTTCTTATTTTTGATAATTTTTGCCTAGTAGTGTCATATTTATAGGGTTACCAGCAGTTATAACAATGACGGCCTATTTTCCTGACGTAACCACAGATGAAATACCAATACCAGACGCAATGAGGCGTCTAGAAGAAGCTGGTGCCGCAGTCGTTGGACTAAATTGTGGCCGAGGGCCAGAAACAATGCTCCCTTTACTAAGAAAAATCAGAAAAGTGTGCAAGGTAATTGTGTGTTTTTGTAGGTAACATACATGAGAAAATGTAATGGTCAACTTGACAAAAAGTCGAATTGTCAAGGAAAAACCTAGGAACGTTACAACCAACGTACATAGTTAGTTTGGGAATGAGAAAATAGGCTGGACGTGTTAATTAAAATCAAAGCTCAATCTTTAATTATGTAAATTTGTTAATATGGGTCTCTCTAATGCATACAAATGATGAAATTCTATTTTGATCAGCCAGCTTTATATAAGTATATGCCATTAATTGATATTCTCTAAGATTTCGTGAAATGCCCAATAATTATAATATGCATCAAATATCAGAGAAATAAAATGCCATTCTAATATTCTATATCATTATTACTCTATTTTATTTAACTGGTCGGGCGGAGTTGACCTTTAAATTTACATGAGAGCATTCGATTTTATTTTGTGTATGTACAGGGCAGTTCCCGTTATTGACATCATTGTTCTGTATTCAGCAGTGTCACCGAAATCAATTCATACAAAAGGAATAGAACGCACAAGGGTGTAATTTAAACACACAGATTGGATCATACACGCACGATTGAATATAGTTGTATAAATGAAATTGATCAGGTAACCTGAGCCTCCTAAATACATGGAATTTCCTGTAATCAGACAACCCGTGTTAAGCCACGCCCAACCAGTTGAAAAAATAGAGTAATATATACATTGTAAGGAAATTGTGGATTGAAACATTGCAAAACATAACTCATTGTAACTTTTTCACCTTGTCCATTAATCTACAGGGACCAATAGCAGCACTACCTGTTCCGTATCGCTGTACAGAGGAATACATGACATTCCAATCCCTGAAAGATCCACAAACAGGTATAATAGTTGCTATGTAGTTTTATATGTAAATTCACTTCACAATTTCTACAAATTGCCTTGGTAATGAAATAGAAATAACAATTAAATGAACTTGCTACTTATTGCAACTTTACTTTTTATTGAATTATGTATTCAGCTAGTTTAGCACACCGCTAAGCGGTCATGTATTGTGTACTCAGAGTATCGATTTGACCCCTTTCACCGATTTTTGTCTAATATTTTCGACAGTGTGGTATTTATTATCTTGTTCATTTTTCTGAAATAGAGAGGAGACGTCGTGACCGTTATCGTCTGATAGTTGGATTTATGACTACCTATGTACTCAGTGTCTATCATCACTAACGTTCTGAGTTCGAATCACACCCAGGCGAGGTATACCCGATACAACATTATGTGATAACGTTTGTCAGTTACCTGGTGATTTTCACCGGGTACTCTGGTTTCCTCCACCAATAAAGCTGATCACCACAATATAACTGAAATATTGTTAAAAGTGGCTTTAAATAAACATAATGTAAATGACAATCACGATTATACGAGTCGCACTTATATAACCTATGGTGGAGGAAACCTGAGTATCCGGGGAAAGCCACAGACCAAGTTGCAAGTCACTGACAAACTTTATCACAACATGTAGAGTTCACCTCGCCATGAGTGAGATTCGAACTCACAACGTTAGTGGTGATAGGAACTGATTGTGTAGATAGTTTTAATTTCAACTACCATACGATAACGACCACGAATACTAATAATGATAATAAAAATACTAATAATGATAATAATAATACTAATAATGATAATAGTAATAATGATAATAATAATACTAATAATGATAATAATAATAGTAATAATGATAATAATAGTAATAATGATAATAATAATAGTAATAATGATATTAATAATAGTAATAATGATAGTCATAACAGTAATAATGATAATAAAAATACTAATATTGATAATAATAATACTAATAATGTGATATCTTTATGCAGATTCATAATGCTTTCGTTATATATAGGTATGAAATTTACAAAAAAGAAAGCTTCTCTGTATCGGTAATTATACAATGTTTATCTGTTGTGGAAACGAACAATATTATCATACGAGACTAATGTACCACATATTCTACACCACATAGTTTTACAAGATCAGAATATTGGATATTCATTGTACTTTCAGGAAAAAGTCTATATATAAATGATTTAGAAAGTGCTAGATGTAATTCAACTGATATTAGAAAGTTTGCCAAGGAAGCTAAAGAAATAGGCATTCAATATATCGGATTGTGCTGCGGAAACTCGGCATCGTACTTCCGGGAATTAGCAGAAACGTATGGTAGAACAACTCCTGCTTCAAAGTATTCACCCGATATGACTATGAACTCTATATTTGGCGAAGAACAAAATGTAGTAAATCCAAGAGCTAAAAAACTGATGGATTTTACACTTGGATACAGGAAATAAAACAAATACGAAAGTATGACAAATGAAAAACACATTTACAGAGGGAAATATACACTTCTAGCGTGATCATACTTTAACTTTCTACTAAAATAAGTTGATTAAAGGTTCCGATAATTTAACAGTTATCTGTAACAGTGATTGTATTACACATAACAAATTGGACAATCAATTAATGATCCGCACATCTTACAAAACAAGTAACATAGCTTGTATTCTAACACTTCATCAGACTATAAACTGCACGTGATTCTGTGGTTTACTGGTTAGAGTTTTGAACTGTTCTGATGGTGTGTTATTTGTTGTTCTTTTTAAATCCATTGCTAATAAATACTCTTCTACCGTTATAATTTATCATTATTCTACTTCATTTGAAAATTAAAAATATATGATGTCAACTTCTCAGGAATCACACTTAACAATCAGATATTGTCACTTGGACTTAATGTCTAACATAAAAATATAGGACTATTATATAGTACATATAACAGCAAAAATCAAAATCAGGTAATCAGTTTCACATTTTAGAAAAGTAGTTTTTGCCACTTATCATATATTAAAAATATATTTTGCAGATATCTTAAAATGGCAACAAATCGAGGGACAAAAATCATCGAATATCATCGTGCTATACGTTACATTTATCATTTCGTGTGACGTATATCCTAGAGTATTCCGATATTATCTTGAGGTATGACATATTTATCCTGGCGTATTACACATAATGTCCAGCCGGAATACAAATATTACATATTATATAACACATGTCCTAGATAATTATCTTTAGTTACAACAGGTAACATATCCTAACTCGAGACAGTTTGCCGTATAGCTCACATCCCAGCGAATGACGCATAATATCCGTTCGTATGACACATGTCATTGTGTGATAAACACTATCCTGACGTATGACACCTATTATTCAGTTGTATTACACATATTAAACTGCAGTATTATGCACATTATTCTGGAGTTTGACATATATGTTCTTTGCCTATGGCGACTTACAGATATGTTCCTGGAGTATGACACATATAGCCTTGGTATATTACATGTACGTATATTATCCTGGTATATTTACTATATTTTCCTGGTGAATGACACACATACTGGCGTATGACATATATTATCCTGATGCATAACGCATATCATCATATCGCATGGCAGAAATAATGGTGGCGTATGGCAAATATTAAGCTGGCGCACTCCAGTTTAATTGAATTGCCATCTAGCAAATTAGTGTCATTTAAGAAAGGTTTCAAGATACCACGCGGGTAATTAGAAGACATTACTTCTATTATATCTATATGTAGACATTTATACATGTAATCAGTTTAATCGTTTTGATTTTTGCATGCTGTTCTATGCAATGTAAACATCACGTAAATGGAAATCTACTTTCTAGATTATGCTTTTCCACATACACATATATTTATCTAAGTTTCCCCATTGTTAATTTCCCATTTATACATGTAATCACATACATGTAGTATATGCATGTCTCCATCTGGTATGTTATTAAAGTATCCAATCCAATACTGTAGAACTATATTTAAATTAAAGTATTTTTCTGAGCTGTACATTAAATTTGTCAAATAAGTAACTCTCACATTGATAAAGAATATCCCAATTCAAGTTGTACTCCAGAGGTTTTATTGACGTTATAATGCATTAGTCATGTGATATTTGATATCCACTATTGGTCCGCTCTTGGTGATAAAAATTGTGAACGGTCTTCTTCTGTGGTGTTAACCCAAAATCTGTAAATGCTTAATTTGCTCCTGATGCTGATCTATGAAGAAAGTAGCATTAAAAAGTGAGAACAGACATTGGTTACCTTGGTTTCACACCAGTGTGTCTATGGATAGCAATCTAGCTCTACAAATGTTAACATCCAATCCGGTCTTCTAGTGCACTAAAACAGGTATGTTCATTAGCTCATCAATTATAAATAGTTCTGGCAATGATATTAATGAAAACTACAATCGCATTAGATCCCATTACTCAGTATACCCCAACATAAATTGAGATTAAAGAAACACCAGAAACAGCTTCATCTGTCTCTTTTCATGACATTAATCTCAATGTGATACAAATGGCTAACTTTCAGCCAGACTCAGTGGCAAAAGATACGACTTTACTTCTGCCATTATAAATGTTCCACACCTTGATGGTAATATGCCAACCTTTTCCACGTGTGGAGTTTATATATTATAACTCATACATTACAGACGAGCTTGCAGTATGTTGTCACACTTTTTACAACGTCACCGTATTCTGAGTACTAAACTATTAAACCAGGGGTTTTTAAAGAATCGTCTGTTCTTACTTTTCAAAAATAAACCATATCATATCAGTGCCAAAACACTGACTATATCTGACCTTTCAAACATACACCATATAATGTCATTGCCGAAACACTGACTGCCTGGATTAATAAACCTAATAATGTCATTGCCGAAACACTGACTGCCTGGATTAATAAACCTAATAATGTCATTGCCGAAACACTGACTGCCTGGATTAATAAACCTAATAATGTTAAACTGTGGATTGTGCAAGAAGAGTTTGAAGAGACCAAAGAGGTAATCAGAATTCGTACATCGACGATGACAGACAACACAATGGTCAAATGAAACAAAAGGACAAAAGGACAAACAACGATATACAAAACACAACAAAGAAAATTAAAGATCGCGCTGCACCAACCCCGCTAAAAACCTGGGGTGAACTCATGTTCTCCGGCAGGGTAAGCAGTTCCTGTTCCACTATTTGTGGCACTCGTCGTGTTACTCTAGTTACACATACTCGATGATAAGCCATGAATGAGGATAGGACCGGGAAGTAAATAAGAAGAGTTGGATGATACTAAAGGTGTTCCAGAATGGCCAGGAGTTTCTGCTCCAAATGTGGCACCCCGTCATGTTACTCTAGTTACAAACCTGATCATGAATGAGGAAATGACCTTGAAGTATTACTACAAGTGGAACATATCCGTCGTCATTTGTGACACAATAGAACATCTACATTGTAATGTTTGTTTTAAAACAATTATTGAGCTATTCAAAATCTTCTTTTCTTTTATTTCATAAAAAACTACTTACATTTATTGTTGTAAATTAACACTTAACGATAGTTGTCACCCCGGGATTTTATGTTTTTGTATTGAGGTTCCTGTTGCTCAATATTCAGTTTTCTGTGCTGTGTTTTGTCGGTCATTGTTTGTTCTTTTGTTCTTTTTTGCCAGTCTATCGTCTGTTCATCTTTTTTGCCAGTCTATCGTCTGTTCATCTTTTTTGCCAGTCTATCGTCTGTTCATCTTTTCTACCAGTCTATCGTCTCTTCATCCTCAATGTACGTCTTGTGATTACAATGTACCCCTTTAGCATCGTCATAATTAGCCGGGTAAAATATATATCATTTGATTTTGTCTGGCTGTTGGAACATTTTCTACTCACATTTTTTTTTTAATCTTTGGCTTTGTTTTAAATATACATTTCCTACATGAGTGCTAGGAATTTCTGCCAATATTATAATTTAAGTTTTAAAATTATATTCCAGTATATCTACGTTATATATGTATCCTTATTCGATATACGGATTCTGGATACCACTTTGTTATCTAACAGAAGAAAACATTGATTTTCACAATACGAGAGATTTCTCTTCAGTTTATATTACTGGTATCTATTTATAGAAGGTTAATGACCTGGTTTTATTTCTATCTTTATATTAGAAGTTTACATTCGATATTGCACAACTGGTCTGGAAACGGGATAAATAATGGACATGTATAGTACACGTGTAGCAAGAGCTGATGACTGCGAGTCCATCATGTCCTTGATAATGGTAATGTATTATTGGTTGTACTTAATATAAATGTTAAATCACGTGTGCCTACACTTTTAACTAATATACAGACAACTATTGTCCATGTTCGTGTGTATTGCATGGTTAATTGTTGGCGTTTATTTACTGTAGTATTTTCTATTGACCTATAATTTTCATTGTATGATGTTTGTATCGTGTTGTGTTATATGCGTTCAATTCTTGAAGTAAAATTTAGATATAAATTAGTATAACACTTTACATGTGTCTAGGGCTATGGGTTGTGGGTGATAGTGTCAGTCAGCAATATCTCACTCATACCGTTGTTGTAAGTTTTAATGTGAAAAGGGGAGGGAAGTCCTGTCTTAAGTCACTGAGAAACAATTAATCATATAAAGTTGCATCGGGCATGCTCTCGCCATGTGCTTGATCTGTACTCACACCGGTCCACATCTAGGCTATAATTAACAATAGTATTTTGTAATGTACACAAATAATGAAGTGATTATAAATTATGGATATGGTGGTGGTGATCGTAAAATGTCTTGATGTGTGATCTATATATTTCAATAATAAAACTTAAGGTGGATAAATTTCAAATGATAGCAACTTCAAATGAACTAATGATATCCAAAGACAGTAAAATAAAATAAAAAATACGGGAGCAGAACTGCTTACCCTTCCGGGGCACATGAGATTCGTGTTACTCGATCTTTAGTTTTCTGTGTAGTGTTTTGTAGATCAGTGTTTGTTCGTTTGTCCTTTTCTGTTGACCATTGTGTTGTCTTTCCTTCTTGAAGTAACGGCTTGTAATTGTCCCTATGGTATCTTCAAACTTTTCTTTTTAATTTTATTACTTATCAAATAGACAATTGATGATACATTGATTTTATTTGTAGGAACATGCAGCTTTTATGGATTGTGAAGCTGAAGTAGTTATGAACGTGGAAAGTAAGTTGCTAAAGTAATTTATTTTTAATTCAATGTAGTGACCTCTGTTGACATGTATTTCTGTTATTTCCAGTGACAACATAACTTTTGATAATTACATGTTTTCATCGGAGAGATGGGTGTATATTGCAAGTATCATATGAAATGTGTGATAAAAAGAAAAAACAAACACTACCACACTATCGGAACAATTCTAAAATCAAATGTCTAAATCGTAGAAAGTAGCAAAATATATCCCCCAAACACACAAATACAAGACCGCTGACCCCAAACACACAAATACAAGACCGCTGACCCCAAACACACAAATACAAGACCGCTGACCCCAAACACACAAATACAAGACTGCTGACCCCAAACACACAAATACATGACTGCTGACCCCCAAACACACAAATACAAGACAGCTGACCCCAAACACACAAATACATGAATGCTGACCCCCAAACACACAAATACAAGACTGCTGACCCCAAACACACAAATACATGACTGCTGACCCCCAAACACACACATACATGACTGCTGACTTTCCTGGCTTGCTACATGTAAAACGTTCATGTAGGGATTAATAGTGCACATGTCTTATAATGCGTTCGATTGCTTAACCTTGTAACACGGAAAACAGTGGTGTCAATATCACACGTGCCTTTTATAGATCATAGCTTTAATTTGGAAAATGTTATTTTTAGCTTTACGAAAAGATGGATTTGGTGACAAAAAGTGCTTTAATTGTTTTGTGGCTGAAAATGAGAAAGGTAAATATATTATACTATTATAGAATAATACTCGGTGGGTGGAGTATTAACA
>MJUT01010094.1:917936-929527 GCA_002080005.1 Gigantidas platifrons
TAAATAGACAGATTGGAAAGCTAAAGGAATAACCTTATGATATACTCTCTAAATAGACAGATTGGAAAGCTAAAGGAATAACCTTATGATATACTATCTAAATAGACAGATTGAAAAGCTAAAGGAATAACCTTATGATATACTCTCTAAATAGACAGATTGGAAAGCTAAAGGAATAACCTTATGTGATACTCTCTAAATAGACAGATTGGAAAGCTAAAGGAATAACCTTATGATATACTATCTAAATAGACAGATTGGAAAGCTTTAGGAATAACCTTATGATATACTCTCTAAATAGACAGATTGGAAAGCTAAAGGAATAACCTTATGATATACTCTCTAAATAGACAGATTGGAAAGCTAAATAATTTAAACGTGTTTAGGAACATTACAACCAAAGAGCCTAAACATTATAGCCAAGATAGGCTACGGTTACCTATGCCTAAGGGAGGAGAACCTTAATTTTGATAACAATTACAGAATTTAGAAACTGTAAATTTCAGTAATACATATATCTAATAAACTATGTCATTTGCCAAGATACCGATTTCCACCGTCATACATTTTCGTCTTTCTTTTTATGTTCAATAAGTTGAGGCAAGAAGTGACTGTAGCGTGACATTGCGAATGAACTACATCAAATAACATGACGTCATGCACAAAATGTAGTCTCCCTCAGAGTATTGTACACATTTGTTAATTTTAATTCAACCCATGTTATTTGATTAACATTTGTTTTTATTAAGATGTTGGATAAACGTGTGTTGGTAGAAGACTGTGTATCATATCTCGTCTGTTGCGAGAACTAACATCATCACAAATCGTCGTTATCGCGACTCGTATTGATACTGGTTAACACAACAGGTCCGACATTATACAAAGTCTTCTACGACCACACTATGTATGTAATGTGTATTTATTTACTGTAAATAATTGAAATTAATTTCAACTCACCATCTGATAAAGAAATGAAAAATGACGAGAATCTCTTACACAGCAGGTATAATTGGTAGTCTCTGAAATGTCATGAAATATATACTGAGCACAACCAGAATGTTGGAGATCTTTTCCCGAGAGGGTAACACACAATGTTGTCTCGTCCATATATTTCCATAAATCTGAGACTGTGGAAACATTTGATTCCGATGTCCAGCTGTATATTCCTAATGCTGTCCATCCTATGCATCCCAGGATAAATAGCGTCACAACAGATGAACACATACAACTTATAATCAAACGAGATATAATACACACGTCCTTTGAAATACAACAAATCGTCTGTCTACTTGATGATGGTGAAGATGAATAAGGTACATCATTGCCAATAGTGAAGATATGTCTTCGAGTCTCCATTGGAGATGGAAGAGCTGGAGGTGGCCATGTTTCGGGTGGCAGTAAAGCTGGAGGAGGTGGCCATGTTTCCGGTGGCAGTGTTGTCTGGGTTATTGTTTCAAACCTGTCTCTGCCGTGGAAACTGGAGTATGTCTGATTTGCCATTACAATCGGTGAAATCTTATGATATTTTAACAAGAAAGGTATAAATTATATCATCTGCTTTCTTCCATAGGAATAATAAGTACCGATCAGTCATGAAATAAAACAAGTATATTATAAAACATAGGAATATACACAGTTTTATTGAGTTTGTATAAGGAAATACCCATATAAGTATACGGAAAAGGGAAATATAATATTAATATACACTACTCAGAAATCTGGTCCAAGGTCGATAAATGGAAATCATGTGTGGTATGTATTAGAAAGAGAAACTAGGACGAGGATGTATTAGAAAGAGAAACTAGGACGAGGATTTTCATTCGTCCGTTTGTCATATTAGGAAAATTTAAAATAGCTGTGAAAATTTTGATTGATTTTCAAAACCAACTGACAATTTCCACAAAAAAATAATAAATAAAAATAAAGTAAATGGTTAATCCTACCATTGAACAATATATTAATGATGTTATTAAGAAATAACATTGGTTCATCTAGAAAAGTTCCAAGGAAATCACTTTTATCATGTGTGTATAGAGAAATAATTTTCTAACTAGACAACTGTGCTATTATATATTGCTTAACATTTAAAGTTGGTCTAAATAAAATAGATAAATGATCATAATGTAATACGGACACAGATAGATATGGGAGGATGACTGAAATATGTTATATGTGAAATATGTTTCTACCTGGTCAAGACGGTACAATACACATATAGTAACTCTGGATGATCAGACAAAAGTCTTTCTCGAGATTAGGGGCTGTCATGGTCATGATCGTATGGCATGTGGATTTACAACGACCTGTGAAATCAGTACCTATCACCACTAAAGTTGTGAGTTCGAATTTCCGTTCATGGCGAAGTGTGATAAAGTTTGTCAGTGACTTGCGACAGGTCGGTGGTTTTCACCGGGTACTACGGTTTCCTCCACCAACAAAACTGACCGCCATGATATAACTGAACTATTGTGAAAAGTGTCGTTAAACACCATAACACTAACCTTCACCCCAATTGTCGACATTAGACAATAGCCTTTGTTTCTCTGGGAATTAATTACACCCCAACTAAAAATTTGAAACGTCCGATGATAAATTCATAAGTAAGCACATACTCGCCATTTTTGTCTACTCTTATGCCACACAAATAAGGTTGTGTCGGTTTTTTTCTTTTTTGTTGTTGTTTTGTTGTTGATATATTGTGTATTTGGAATTACTTTTATCGTCTCACAAATCAATAAATTAACTAATTAATTAAGAATGTTGACCCTAGATAACAGTTTGGTTTAATAATTAAATAGGATGTCAAATCTTATTAACACATCCTGATAGAAGGACTCGTCTTGTATATTAAACAAGGATTTTCAAAAACGCCGGTTGTATTTCGGGATGTCTTGGGTGCAACTTGCATTGAAACACGTGAAAATACCATGGTTGATAATAACAAACAGATAATCAGAAAATTAAAACGAAATTGGGACAAGTGTTTGTATTTTGTAAAGCAATAGACACGAATGATTTCCTAAAGATTGAAGGATTGTTTTAACCGTAAGGTACACCTAGCAATAATGGATATGTGGGGGATATGTTTTGTCAGACGTATTTCTGTAAAAACAATTCTAGAAAGTCATATCTAATGATATACAGCTGACATACTGCCCTCTAAATTTATTAATATAATTACATCTTAGGGGTTTCCGATTGTAATTGACATTTTGATGTCATACATACACAGATGAGTATCTATATTTCTAAATATAATAATAGTATATTAAGAGAAGTGATGTTGAATCATGTATATCTAATTAAGATGTTTATATAGATTGATAGGATTTCAAGTGATTGTTTTGTTTTGTAGCTAATCATATTTTACGATTGAGAAATTTGATTCTATAGAAAAGTAGACAATATATGTATATGTCTTTATATTATAGATGCATGTATCAATGAATGAAAGAATATGTTAATGGATACATATCTGCTAAGCATACGTCATATGGGTAATTTTGCCCAATAGGTCGTCATTACGCTAAGAGTATACGTGCTGCAGTGTACACCTTGTGTGGGTCGAATTTCGAATCCCACTGAGGGCAGAGCAAAAATACAAAAAAAAACTAAAACAGATCTAATAACTGGTGGATTGAATGTACACACATTTATATACTTACATTACTTCCGTTTTTTAATGAAATGTTACAATATGATTGGCTATGAAGTAGTCATATGATAATAAAAGAGATGTTTCAAATCCCAATGAAACTCAAATCCGAACTTGCACGTGCCTGCATGACGACGTCAGATGTAAACAATCAATGGCGTAGTAATTTCCAACAGCAAATAATCTAACACAAATAAAATTCACAACGAAAAATTCAACTATATTAAATTTTGGTGTGATTTAAATATAATTATAAGAATTGAATGAATTCTTTTGAAGTTTCAATGGGTAAGAAAGCGTTGATCGAATTACATTTTCAACATGAAGCGCTACCGCGCTTCATTGAAAATGTACTTCGGTCAACGCTTTCATGCTCCAATGAATCTTCAAAAGAATGCATTCAATTCTTAAATAAAACAATAATTAATATAGACCAGTATGAACTCGCGATCCAATGAAATAGATGAAATGTATTTCACATAACTTTCTGTGCCAAATTTGGTTTCAATTGGTTCGATCGTTTTTGTACATATAGGTACCATAACAATAATTCTAATATGTATGAACAGGAAGACGTTAAGCTTAAATGAAATAGAGAAGAGATAGAGAAGAGCTTGAATATACCAAATTGGGAATCAGAATCCGTAAAATCGAAGAACAGACAATACAATGGCCAAATGAAAAAGTGCAAAAAGATAAACAACGATCTACAAATCATACACATATGTCTAACGATCGAGCAATATAAACACCACTAACCAACGAGGGTGAACTCATGTGTTCCGGAAGGGTAAGCAGTTCCTGCTTCACTTTGAACAACACAAATTTTTTCATCGATTTAAAACACACGTTGTATTGATAAATGCAGCAATTGATGTAATATTTAGGAAATGTAACCAAAGTTTTGACCTAATTCAGGTTTGACCTCTTGCTAAAAATGGTACAGGTAACCAGGCATGTACACTAGAAACGCCATATCGATTGAAAGCAAGTTTGTAGATACCACGAGGTTAATCAGAAGCGTATATCGAAAAGGACAGTCAGTGTAATGACCAATTGAAAAGGACAGTCAGTGTAATGACCAATTGAAAAGGACAGTCAGTGCAATGACCAATTGAAAAGGACAGTCAGTGTAATGACCAATTGAAAACGACAGTCAGTGCAATGACAAATTGAAAAGGACAGTCAGTGTAATGACCAATTGAAAAGGACCAAACAACAACCAACTATTGACAAAACACTACACAACAACATAAGGATTGAACAATATATCGCATAGATATCTGCAAGTACATGGATATCAGTGTGATCTTTCAATGATTTTTTATACGCTTAGCTCCAAATTGTGATCCATATCAGTATGAAACAATCTAGCAATGGGAGGGACACGGTTCGTTTCAATTGGAATTCCAAATATTTGACAATGCGCTTTATTTCCAAAGCCAACATTAATAACATAAATCAAATCCCAAAAAAGTCAACTGAATTAAACTTTCATTCAAGTGAACGAAGTTTATCCAGTATTTCAACAGGAATTGTACATTTTTCGTCTTTTGTCTTGTAAGCCTAATGTTGTCAGTTTCTCTGTATTATACATTCTTTGTTGTCCCTTTGGTTTTCTTTAAAGTTTCTTTTTCTACAAATGGTTTATTACTCTATGATTGTTGGCATCATTGCAATATTTGATTGAATGTTCATTGATGGTAGGCACGTTGCTCGTCAGGAGAACGTTGTTTCGTGGCAGAAGTCTTGCTAGAGGCTGATTTATAGCGAAATCAGGAACAAATGTTTATTTGGTTAAGTCAGTTGTGTTCGTGTTTTGAACAAGATCCAGCGTTTCTTTTTCATGTACCTTGACTATATATTATGTTGCTGAGTTACCAAATTAATCATTGTAGTGATAAAACGCTTTGATGACGAACAAAATATGGATCTTTAATGTAATAATTGAACTGTAAATGTTTCAAGAGTCGACGGAAATTAAACAATACAACAGAACTTAACAGCATCAAAATAATATATAACAATAGTGATGAATAACATGGGAATTTCATTAGAAAGGGTAAATGTCTATTTTAATAAATCGTTTATGACTAATTTAGTTTATATAAATCAAACTGTGTGAATAGTTAAATTCCAGGAAGCCGAATGAAAACATTCCAACATTATTTTATGTGTTTACGATTGACCAGAAAATGTTTTGATATTTAATTAATCCATTATAAGCTTTTGAAATATAACGTCGTTCTTAAAATTAGCATTTATTATCGTAGATGTTTATGTATGTATAAATACATGTTTCGCTACCTGTTTCTAAAGCTCTCAAAATAAATTGTATATTTTAAGACAATATCCATGTATTATATAGATACAATCTATACATCAAATTACATAAGATATATACTCCCAAAGAATTTTAAATGATTTTGCTTTCTATTCTTTCAATTATGAGCGTACCTGATGAAGGTTATTACACAAATGTGTCATAGGGGCTATATGAGCGTACATGTACCTGATGAAGGTTATCACACAAACGTGTCATATGGGCTATAGGAGCGTACCTGATGAAGGTTATTACACAAACGTGTCATATGGGCTATAGGAGCGTACCTGATGAAGGTTATTACACAAACGTGTCATATGGGCTATAGGAGCGTACCTGAAGAAGGTTATTACACAAACGTGTCATATGTGCTAAATGCGATATCTACGTTATTATTTATATGCATATAAAGAAATTATATATTTAAATTCAAACATATACGTCGACGCCACTTACGAAAGAGGAAATCCTAGGGAATCATAGGTCTGATTTGTGTCTCTTTAGGTTTAATGAGGAAGAACTTCATCTTCATTCACTCTATTGGATATCTCATTGACTTTAAGCATCCTTACAAACAGCGAATTATTACTGGCTCCGCCACAATATTCAACGAAACATCATCCCAAATTATTGATTTCTATAAAAGGAAAACTTAATAGCGACGGGCAACAATTCTACCAATATCGAACAAGCTAACAACTATCTCTTACTTGTAATTATTGAAAACAGAAAAGATCTATACTCATTACCATCTATTCTATCAGCGGTCAAAACCTGGTTTCAAAATTACTGTGATGTTACATGTAACTACTCAATGTGTGTTGAAAATCAGATGTGAATTATCGAAAATGCTAAAGAACAATAGCTAGATAACATACAATCCAGATATATCTCTACTTGCAATTGGAATAAAACATGTACCTCCTCAATTAGTCCCGCCCTAAGCTAAAATGAAAATTAAAATAATTAGCTAAACTAATTTGTTTCATAAAGAAGAATGACCAATATCTCGTTTTAGAAAGGAACAAATCATATATTCTAAAAAAGAAAAGAAAAATGATTCTAACAAAATGTTCTCTAAAACAAACATTTTCAAACTGATTGAGGGGTTCATTCACAATGTACTAACCATCTTCCGATTGGATTTTTTTAGAACAAATGGGATATTATTTAAGTTCCTGGTTATCTTTGCTGTGCGTTTTCCCCAGCAGACAATCTTCATATCTATAGATAACAACTTCTCAAAGACTTCTTCATTTATTCGTATGAACTGACTTCAGAACATTTCAAGAAATGGAGGTTAGCTTTGCCTATTCCGATGTATCTAGATGATGCTTTTGCACTGAATGATTCAAAGGTTAATGACTATATTGTTTCCATCTTTCGCATTGATCTTGAGATCAAAGGTATCACACATACAGCTAGATATGCATGAGTATATTCCAGGGCTTGTGTTTCCTTTCACAAATATCGTGATAGAGAGTTGCTGCTAGCAAAGATATTATTGAATCAAGGGCTCATAGTGATATGGCATAAGTCATTACATCACAGTTTTAGTCGCCATCATGATTTGTTAACCGTTACGAAATATTCACGTCACAGATTGCCACGGATATGATCAGTTTGACGTAGTCCACTTCCATTACTTGAACAGACACTCTTTATCGGATCGAAGCATCAGAGTTTATCCCCAGTATGTAGTGGGTTTTGTGATTCAACCCACAATTTCTTTGGAAATGCCTGTACCAAGTCAGGATCATTACGGTTTTCACAGTTTCCGGTTGTTGACTGATTTTGTCTGTTTATATACTTATGAGTTTTGACTTTCCCTTTGGAAGATTGTTCAGAGTTCGGGAATTTTGTTATTACCCTTACTTATTGGACAAAGGGGAATAATCCATATAATATATAACGGTTAATTTTTTATTCCCCTTGGTCGCCTGCTTCCCGTTTGGTAAATCACTATTTTAATTCATCAATTTAATTTGTATTATGTATTCTAATCATTGTAATCATTGTATGAAATTATAAACCCGCAAGAGTCCTTAATTGGTTTAATAAAAATTTTCTATTTATATTACTATAGTATGATATAACTTGCCGTTAACATACTAACATATTATAGGGTAGAAGCTTTTGGTTGTAGATCATTAAGAAATTTGATATCGCGAGTCATGAAACATACAAACACATTAACAATCCCCATCTTTTATAACAGCTTAGGACCTATTTAAAGTGAACATAAACATTATAGTGGTAAAATGATTCTCTAGATTAAAATAAAAACAAATCTATATATTTGATTCCTTCTACATTGTTAGTATCGTCTACCACATACTGACCACATTCTACATAGTTTAAGATTATGTTACAACAATAAATTAACACAAAAACCAAATATATATATATGACTGAATGTAAGAGATGAAAAAGAATAACAATTCCAGATTGACAAGACCTAATACAAAAGAATAGATAAAAAAAAATGAACATGCCACAGAAATATGGAAATGGCAACCATCATTGGAAATAGTAAATTGTTCTTGTGTGGAAGAGCTATTTCCATCGATCAAACAAACGAAATCATTTATATTGATACAGAAATACAAGATATATATAATCTGATGATGGTTGACACAGTACGATGGTAGAGGATATATTTTAGTATTATTTCCTTCCTTGGTGTATACTATTATAATCTACACTAATTCATGTACTATTATGTCATTTCATCTTAATTGCCAATGCAAGAATTATCATCATTGTGAACACTTTGGTTCAACTCTGATCTTTGGTGAGTCCGTGTCGGTCCGTTTTGTTTGTTTGTTTTTGCTTTGTTTGTCTTCATCTTGTGTCTTGTGTGTCCATTCTTTTCAGTGTCTCTGGATTGTTAATTATTGATTTTCCCTTTGGTTTTCTCTAATGTATTTACATATTTAATGTTGAACTTAAGCATATTATCGAGCATTCTATGTTTTTATTGTATAATATTAGGTAGATATATCTACACAATGAATTAGATCATCATTAGAAATCATCATGTAGATGTTTTAGGAAAACTATAAATCTGCATAATAATCCATGTCTTCTTACTTACTTTTTATCTCCAGATCACAAAATATAGATGATCTCTAGTATTTAAGACTTTTAAATGTATATTTTTCTATACCCACATTCCTAACAATTATTAGTAAACTTGGTTTTAAACCTATTAATACGACATTTTAATTGTTTTGTTGAGCAATATATAAACGTATATGCACACTTATAATTATTGTGGATTTAATTTTGAATCATTGTCGACGGATACTGAAAAATCTCAAACGATAATGTAAGTTAGTTTTTATTTTAGTTTTTCACAGTTTTACTGACAAACATTCTTATTATTAAATCAGGTGTGGTTTACCTTTCAATTTTTTGTTTGCTTGATGGTTTTTAACGCCACTTTCAACAATATTACAGCTAGATCGTGGCGGTCAGTTTTATTGGTGGAGGAAACTGGAGGACCACTTTTTTCAATTTAAAGAATATTATGTTATAACAAAATACTGTACTATGGTATTTTAACACTGTATTTATGGTGTTTAAGCGACATTTTGTGGCGGCGAGGACGGGGGTGGGGTATTGTTAGACAGTATATCACCTAGTCACTGGTTTCAAGTATTTATTGGAAAATAGAATATTTGTGTGAGGAAATTGTTTAAAATCAGTTTTGTTTCATTTTATTATGTATAGTTCATGGTGCCGTTTGTCGAAAAGTGTCGTGCCGTCCGTCGAAAAGTGTGGTGCCGTCTGTCGACATGTTTCGGGCCGTCTGTCGACATGCTTCGTGCTGTCTGTCGACATGTTTCGTGCCATCTGTCGACATGTTTCCGGGTTTGTAATGTAACTTCTTTTGTTTGTCTTGTCCATTATTTGACATTATATGTAAATAGAGGAGATTAGTTCACTTAGTTGGTTTGTAAAACCAAACATATTTTCCATGCCGAAAGTTTCATTTGTATGACATTGTTTGCTTTGTTTGATCATAATTCTCTTATTTTGCAATACCCACATCAAGTGTTACGGTTTTCAGACACCCAAGGTCGCGAGTTTCAATGAGGAGTTTGTTATAACTGTCCGAGATATATAGCCTAAGTAGGTTTAGTGGTATTGATATAGATACTGTATCATTGAAAATAACGCTAAGGATACGTGATTTTGCTGTGTATAATGAAATTAGCAATGTATTCAATGGGAATTCCCATAAAACATGTATAAAAATGCTATACACAGTTATAATTATGCAATTATTTAAATAATGCATTTGTTCATGCGGATCCACTGGTGATATTCATTGTAAACTACTGAATGAAAATCGCACACTTCCTGCTTCATATATCAAATAACGATTTTGTTTAAAATTCTACATGACGTCATTAATATTCTAAGGATATCGTTAATATTATTTTACTGCATATTATTTCATTTGTTTATTTCGGAGATAACAAGGATAGCTAATGGACATGTCAGGGTAATTATTATGTGATCCTAACCATTAATTGTATATTTACAAACATTAATTTTCGACAATTTAATCAAATAAATGGTATGTTGTCTTTATCTACTCACAGAAGTTAATGTGCAATATGCCTTTTTTTCATTCCAGATGTTGAATATTGGTACTTTTATTACTAATATTAAATAATGTACTCATTACTGTTTAACCTTATTAAGCTGTTTCTTATTCTAATATATACGAAATATATCGATCATCATAATAATATTTTCCAAGGGCAACTCACTGTATCTAGACTTGTTTGAAGATTTAAGTAACTCTTGTTATTTCTGTTTGTATAAACTGAAGGTACATATTTATGACGTATTATATATATCTTATGAAGGTTTAGAGGTATTTTACTTAAAACTAAAAACAAAATCGAAAGAATGGAAAGCCTAATAATTAAATTGTTGGGAGCAATAAAGTCAAAGTGCCTAAACAGGATAGCCAAAAATAGGCTACGGTCACCTATGCCTG
Source organism: Gigantidas platifrons (assembly GCA_002080005.1). Lineage (NCBI taxonomy): Eukaryota > Metazoa > Mollusca > Bivalvia > Mytilida > Modiolidae > Gigantidas > Gigantidas platifrons. The sequence continues at coordinate 928,932 of MJUT01010094.1, forward strand.
AGGGAGGAGAACCTTAGTTTTATTAATAATTACATCATTTAAGAACTGTAAATTTCAGTAATAAATATATCTAATAAACCATGTCAGTGTCAAAGCACCGACTACAAGGCGGATGAGACCCTCGGGGATTAATAGTCCACCGACAGAGGTATAGACCCAGTGATAGTAATAAAAACGTAGATATAATGATATGCAATACAATTTGTTTACAATTTTCGCTTGATCGGGTCCCTTTGCACAGTTTGGGTTCGTGTCATCTGTCGACATGTTTCGTGCCGTCTGGCGACGTGTTTCGTGCCGTCTTTCGACATGTTTCGTGCCGTCTGTCGACATATTTCGTGCCGTCCGTCGAAATTTTTCGTGGCGTCTGTCGACGTACTTCGTGCCGTCTGTCGATATGTTTCGTGCCATCTGTCGACATGTTTCGTGCTATCTGTCGACATGTTTCGTGCCGTCTGTCGACATGTTTCGTGCCATCTGTCGACATGTTTCGTGCAGTCTGTCGACATGTTTCGTGCCATCTGACGACATGTTTCGTGCCATCTGTCTACATATTTCGTGCCATCTGTCGACATGTTTCGTCCCGTCTGTCGACA
>MJUT01010099.1:0-12010 GCA_002080005.1 Gigantidas platifrons
ATGGATAATGAACCATAACACATTTCAGAAATTTGATATCTGCTTAAAATTAGGATGAATTTTGGCGTTCGACCACATAGTATATATATTGTACCTAGCATTCGATACCAAAATGTATACCACGGGGAAATACCATACATGATCTAGATTAAGATTATATCCCCTAGAAAACGGGCGTCATGTGATGGCGCGAGACGAATTAAATAAACGACATGTCCTTATATTGGAGTTGAATCGGTATCTCGGGTTTGGAGAAACCTTTTCGACGCTACCCGACATCTCCCGTATTCCTTATGGTGGTCAAAACACCAATGCTCATACAGGCGCCTCACTTTATCTACATGATTTATTGTTCGTAAACGCCGCAAGAATATAAATAATACTTGACGTTAAAAAACAATTAATCAATCAAAAGTTCAATGTTAAACATCTGTTAACATATGTTCCCATCAAGTATCAGAATATCAACACGAGCACGCCATAATCATATGTATTTATAAAAAGGTTGCACATTCATTCTTCCTGAATAATTCAGTGCGCACGACGCGTTTCTGGAATAACCTTCACCTGTCAACAGATTGGCAAGTCAGACAATTTAACAGTCTTAAAGAGCAAGAAGATAAAAGATCCTAAACAGAATGGTCATAATATCGACGAAGGTCACCTATGCCGGAAAGGAAGAACAAGAAGATAAAAGATCCTAAACAGAGTGGTCATAATATCGACGAAGGTCACCTATGCCGGAAAGGGGAAATTATCTTAGGTTTAATGATAATTACATAAGGTACCTATGTACCAAACCTGGAAAGTATTAAATTAAGTCATGTATGTGTGTGTTAGGGGTATAAATGTTGTCTCATTCTGCGATTTTTCTATTCGATTTTATACCTGTTGTGACAGTGTGGTATTTTTGTTGGTCAGAAACTCATTAGACTTTGTGTTTAACATGCCAACTTTAAATAAAACTTATCTTATCTTTTTTTTTTCTTCATTTTATTATGTTATTAAGGCACGGTAAATTCCAATAAAACCGCGTCGGTGGTGTAATGGTTAGCGTGCTCGCCTCGTCGGTGGTGTAATGGTTAGCGTGCTCGCCTCGTCGGTGGTGTAATGGTTAGCGTGCTCGCCTAGAGTGCGGTAAATCGTGGCTTCGAGCCCCGATCAGGACAAACCAATTGAAAATTAACTTGTTCTCGCCATGATATTGATGGAAAATTGCTGAGTTGGCGTTAAACATCAATCTTTCACTCTCTCAATAAATTCCAATAAAACAAATATCTAATAAACTATGTCAGTACTGTATCACTGAATCATCATGATATATAGGGGATTTCGTGCATCTTTATTGAATGCATCATAATTTGAATATAGAAAATTTACAGGATATGTGCGGTATTATTTTCCGCAATAATGTTTCAAGTTAAACTCCAACATGCATTTTATGTGAATTTAACAACATTGCACGAAGACGCGTCTCTTTTTTCCATTTATTTTATTAAACGAATTTATTATATTGATCTAGAAAGCCATCTTGTCTGTCGTTCTTTGAAACATACGGTTAACAGGTGCACATGAATACAATTTTAAACATGAGGAAAGCGGTTTTATTTTAGGCGTAGGTTTATTAATCTTCTGCCATCGATAGAAATAATATGATGGAATATATTATAGATATCTTGACGTTATAATTAAAAAAGTGCTATATTAAATTGTTCAACATTTAATATCTTTCAATGATGATAAGACATGTCAGTATAAATCAACATATGTGTATTAATTATAAATAAACTGACAATTTTTAAAAAGAAGAAATAATTGAAACAATTGATGATAATATTTAACTGCCTCACAAAGCACTCGAGCTCCTATAGCCAAAAATAATATTGCTATGATAATATTGTCAGTAAATTGATTACATATAGTGCTTCTGTATAATAAGTACTATTGATATCACGTATTTCCTAGTTTAACGAGGATCGTCGTGGTTGTGATCGCATGGCGGTTGGATTTACAACTACCTGTGGAATTAGTGCATATGTGATAAAGCTTACCAGTGACTTGTGACAAATCGGTGGTTTTCCCCAGGTACTCCAGTTTCCCCCACCAATAAAAATGACCGCTACAATATAACTGCTTGAAAGTCGAAAGTGGCGTTAAACACCATGAACTAAAACCATGTGTTCATTAATATCATTATTATTGTTTGAGATCAAACAGAGATAACTAAATGTAAAGGGATCGTTCATTGTGTTTGTAAAGGGGTCGTACATTGTGTTTGCTATCACGTATATTATTTTAGTTTGATTATTCGTGTTGATCGTCGTTTTTATTACTGTCACTGAGTCTCTAGTGGTGGATTATTCGCCCCGAGGGTGTAATTGTGAGTAAGGCAAACGGAATATATATGTGATAAAATGTGAATGGTTGAGATATAACAAAACCATGTAGAGAGGTGTAAGACAGGTCCGGAAAATGGGAGGGGAGGACATCAGGAGAGCATCAGAGGATATGGAGGACAAGTTTTCACAAATGACAAGCAAAACACAATCAATTGCTTTCGAAGGGTACCTTTTTACTTCTTCATAAACTGAACCTTTTTTTTTCCCCTGTTAGCAATTCACCTTTTTCTAACCATTTTGGGAAAGGGGTACGTCAACCTTTTCCCCTGCTCCTCCTACTCTTCTGATGAAGGCAACCGGTAAAATGTTCGAAGTGCTAACATCAATTTTATTAAGGTGTGAAGCAAACTTAGCTGTATTTGAGTTATCAGATATATTCATATCGCCATAAGTCGACAATTTAGTTTACTTTAACTAATATGTATTTTGCATATTCACGTATTTGTCTACAATTGTGGGTGGTATTGTGTCTTGTGAAAGGTTATGGGTGGTATTTTGTCTTGTGAAAGGTTATGGGTGGTATTTTGTCTTGTGAAAGGTTATGGGTGGTATTTTGTCTTGTGAAAGGTTATGGGTGTACGGTATCGAGTTGTATCGCTTTTTAACACGACATTGCATAACAATTTGACAATGAAAGTGACTCGATTTTCCCTGTAATAATAGTTGCATAACATTGTTTCCACTTACTTTTGCATACGGTGTACCAGATGAACATCATTCTAAAAATAATCATGAGAGTAAATAGGTATATTTCACCACCCTTTCTCCACAGTTGTTTAAGAAATAAATCATGGAAGCCAGAATGTGTTTTGAGTTTTAACACAGATTGGTGGCTAAAATTTAATAATATCCACCAACCCATGTTAAAACCCAAAACACTTTCTGGCTTCCATGATTTATTTCGATTCTGATATGTCTAAGAGTATACATACGGTAGTATACTTTGATTGGAAGGCGGTAACTTATATTTACGTTTGCGGAAAATGTCGCAAACAATTCATGCTGCCAATGGAAAAGTCAGTCACATTCACCGGCGCATGTGCGAATGAGATTATACCATCGATAAATCGCTCGTTTGTCTACAAAGCAAAGAAGGGGGTCATGTTAGAATTAGAAATTATAAAATACATTAAATCCTGTTGAGTTTGTTAACGGTAATAAAATAAACAAAATACAAAGAGGAGAATCGTAGAAACAGAAACCGATACACGTCAGAAGAGTTTAAAGACCGATACACTTCAGAAGTGTTTAAAGACCGGTTCACTTCAGAAGTGTTTAAAGACCGATACACTTCAGAAGAGTTTAAAGACCGATACACTTCAGAAGTGTTTAAAGACCGGTACACTTCAGAAGTGTTTAAAGACCGATACACTTCAGAAGAGTTTAAAGACCGATACACTTCAGAAGAATTTATAGACCGATACACTTCAGAAGAGTTTAAAGACCGATACACTTCAGAAGAATTTAAAGACCTATACACTTCAGAAGAGTTTAAAGACCGATACACTTCAGAAGAATTTAAAGACCGATACACTTCAGAAGAGTTTAAAGACAGATACACTTCAGAAGTGTTTAAAGACAGATACACTTCAGAAGTGTTTAAAGACAGATACACTTCAGAAGTGTTTAAAGACAGATACACTTCAGAAGAGTTTAAAGACCGATACACTTCAGAAGAGTTTAAAGACCGATACACTTCAGAAGAGTTTAAAGACCGATACACTTCAGCAAAGTTTAAAGACCGATACACTTCAGAAGAGTTTAAAGACCGATACACTTCAGAAGAGCTTAAAGACCGATACACTTCAGAAGAGTTTAAAGACTGATACACTTCAAAAGAGTTTAAAGACCGATACAATTCAGAAGAGTTTAAAGACCGATACACTTCAGAAGAGTTTAAAGACCGATACACTTCAGAAGAGTTTAAAGACTGATACACTTCAGAATAGTTTAAAGACCGATACACTTCAGAAGAGTTTAAAGACTGATACACTTCAGAAGAGTTTAAAGACCGATACACTTCAGAAGAGTTTAAAGACCGATATACGTCAGGAGAGTTTAAAGACTGATACACTTCAGAAGAGTTTAAAGACCGATACACTTCAGAAGAGTTTAAAGACCGATACACTTCAGAAGAGTTTAAAGACCGATACACGCCAGAAGAGTTTAAAGACTGATACACTTCAGAAGAGTTTAAAGACCGATACACTTCAGAAGACTTTAAAGACTGATACACTTCAAAAGAGTTTAAAGACCGATACACTTCAGAAGAGTTTAAAGACCGATACACTTCAGAAGTGTTTAAAGACCGATACACTTCAGAAGAGTTTAAAGACCGATGCACTTCAGAAGAGTTTCACGGGTGGTTTGCTACGTCACACGCACGGATACTTGAACATCGCCTCGAAGTGGGTTTTAAGCAATTGTACAATTTAAAAAAAAGGAAAACTAACAAAACAAAATAGTTCACCGAAGGGCCCACATATCAGACTTCATTGCTAGCATACATTCATTGTGTCAGTTTTGCAAATACTTCTGTACAGTTAAATGGGTTTTGTGTGAACGGTAACATTGCCCGAAATTTTAACTGTACAGAAGTGTTTTCAAAACTGACGGATTTCCACGCAATGAATGTATGCTAACAATGAAGTCTGATATGTTGGCCCTTCGGTGATCGACTTGGTTTTGTTATTTTTCCTTTTTTTAAATTGTACAACTGCATAGACCTACCTCGAGGTGATGTTCAAGTATCCGTGCGTGTGACGTAGCAAACCATCCGTGGAGTTTAAAGATAACAAAAGAGGAATCCGAATCCATAAATCGAAGAACAGACAACATGATGGCCAAAATAAAACGTACAAAAGGACAAACAACGATCTACAAAACATACATATAAAACTAAAGATCGAGAAACACTAAAAACCGTGGGTGAACTCAGGTGCTCCGGAAGGGTAAGCAGTGCATGTTCCACTAGTGGCACCCGTCGTGTTTATCTAGTTACAAACCCGGTTATGGGTCATGAATGCGGAAAGGATACTTAACACATATGACCGCCCACTTTCACGTCTTAGTACATAAAGTGGTTGTGTAATATTGCTTTTAGGGCCAACCCACAGGCACCTAAGAATGCATTGATAGTCATTCTTCCCATGGATAGAAACATGTGCCTGTGGGTCAACCGTAGAGAAATGCGGTCATGCAATTTTCCATATGCGAGTAAAATGACGATCGTGACATAAGGGTGAACAGCATTGTTGTAAAGTGTCAACATCTTGATCTTTATACATTATAAAGTGAGCAAAAAGAAATTAATCTATACAACAGACATCAATACCTCGATGGTTAGTATTTATACGAGAAGACACTGTGTGATTGACAGGTTAAAATGGTCATCTTAATGGTCCATATTGTTTACAATGCAATACAATGTATTACAAAAGCATACCAATCATATGCAAAACATGTTAAAATGTATTGAATAAAATTACGAATTCGAGTTTATAGAATTGCATTGATAAATAAAATGCAATGGTTAACATTTTTGTACTTTTAGTAAATCAAATCAAATCACGATTTCAGGTCAGAATGCTTTTTGTCTTCTAATTCAAAAAGATTAAATGTCCATTTTTCTATTTTATTTCTGTTAACACATTGCCATCTTATCACAGTCCCTATGGTTGCATAATTGGAAATCTTCGTAATATCCCATTAATTCTACTTTGATTAGTTTTATACATGTTTTCAAATACATAGAAAGAAATCTCGTTTAAGTAATAGGATAGAGAAACAACGGCAATATTCATGAGACTATTTTAGTTATAAAATAATAAGCTCTAGTTGTCTCTCTCTATATAATCTATGCCATTAGACCCAATGCGTTTTTCCCATCCAATCAAGAGTTAGAATTTAACACAACCACTTTAGTACATGCTGATTGACAATCTCGTTAAACTCACATTGTCTCAGTTGTTTCCGTTTACTGAAATGTCGCGACATGGGCTAGGTTTAGGTTGATGGTGCTTTTAAGACGCCACTTTCAACATTATTTCGGTTATATCATGGCGGTCACTTTTATTGGTGAAAGAAACCGGAGAACACGGAGAAAACCACTGAACTGTCGCAAGTAACTGACAAACTTTATCACATAATGCTGTATCGAGCTCCAACTGCCATACGATCACGACCACGATGTCCCCTTCTCGACATGGGGAGACAAGTAGAAACCACATTACGATTCACATGTAAGTGAACCTATAGATATGTCACGAATAATTAATATGATGTGACCTTTTTCTGCCGAATTGGATTGCTCGTATCGTGATTTCAAATAATAGCGCTTTCGCTTTCCTAGTTTCCTAAAAAATCTGAAAAATCTTGAAGCGACGATTACTTTTGGAGAGTAACAGGGCGTTTAGCTTGGGGGGGGTTGTAAGACAGAACAATCTTTTCCCGTGAAAATTGAGAACTACTTTATCCTCTGTGTAATTAATATATTTCTTACACAGAGGATAAAGTAGTTATCAGTTTTCACGGGAAAAGGGTGTATATATCTTACACAGAGGATAAAGTAGTTCTCAATTTTCACGGGAAAAGATATTTCTGTCTTACACCCCCCTGTGTATGACAAGCTACACGCCCTGTTACCCGTCGCGTCAATATTTTTCAGTGTTATTTATAACTCTGCTTGTGATCCTTTGTTAACATTGTTTGCATATGTGATTAAAATAAAATATGCTTTACAAAATAGAACGGTAGCCAAAGTCTAATCTATCTTTTAAAACTCTTAATGTTTCATTTGTTTACAACGTGTTTGTGTCTGATTTTTGTCAACAGGTGGCACTTATCGATTTCCTGTTCACTGAATCAATCAGCTGACCGAATTATTGACGTCACAGTGAAATGACATACATTTCTAATAACAGTGTTTGTGTTGATTTGTTCATTTAAAAACAAACGGTTTCTTTACTATTGTTATATTTATTGTGATATGAAAGTCGAATTTTAGATATTATTACAATTTTAAGCGTTCGTGATTTGGTGTTTCTTTCACATTGCGTATTATTTCATTGATATTTGTGATGCGGTCGTTTTCGAATATACATACTACACAGTACATGTAAATATATAAACACAAGTCAAATGTAGGTCAGGGAAATGTCGGTGGAAAACAAATTATATGGATTTACCTAGTCAAATTATTCTGTAAAAAGGTGACGTGCTTGTTCATTGCCAAATATATTCATTTCATGATATGTGACCGAATAACACACATCCTAACAGAATTTCACCACAAAGAAAAACAAATTTGGGGGGATGTCTTTGTAAGAAAAATAATCAAACACCGATGACACCGGTGTTAGATTCTATTAGTTTCTAGCGCAGTCAAAGGGTTAAATAGTTTCCGAATCGTAATTTTACAGGAAAACATTATTGTTGTTGTTTTTTATGATTTGTTTTTAAGAATAAAGGTGCGATCTGATTGGCCGACAAGCGATGGGAGATGAGGTTTCGTCAGTGGCGTTGGAGATGAGGACATGTGCACCGATCTTCAACGGGATATCTCACACTGAAAAAGCCATTTATGGAAGAAATGCTGATTCATTTTTTATCATGAAATTTCATCTTATTTTCTTAGAACGGCATATATTACTACGTAGAACGAACCTCCTCTAAACCGAAGATTCGGCTTTTAACCATACATTGAAACATTTAATCAAAGTCACAAAAATTTACATCACATTTTCGTTCACACACACACACATTTAATTACGGTTTTATAAATTGTAATGGCTCATGAATATTCATGTATGACTGTGCGCGCAAATAAAACATAGCGAATGCGGCTATTGTGACGGATTTTCCAATAAATGGTAAAACTAAGAAAAGGAGGAAGAAGTCATAAAGTGCCAGTAAATTTTAATTGCCAGCTGTTGTATTATTTGACATTGTTGCTAATCATAGTTGCATCTATTCCAGTACCGACATATAAGCGTCGAATATCCATTGAAATAGGCAACGCATTTTCTTCATTGAATAATGGAATATTTTTTGCTAACATCTGGTATCCTTCTGCAGATGATATCAAAGATTCAGTAATGTCTCCCTGACACAAGCAACATTAAAACTAATGAGTGTCCTAACTACCTGTTAAGACCGATGAAAAAATGAAATGTTAATATAGAACTTTACCCCAAAATAATAAGATTCAAACAAATAGACATCAGGCCGAGAGATTATCCTTTTACCGCCAATAACTGCACTTTATTGTATGGGATTCCGCTATCCCGCATTGGCACGTCCTGTCAATCCAGGTACGACTTTATGGAATTAAAAGGGGTAGCCATAACGTATTTGTGAGCACTTTGAAAAAAGCTGATACTGAACCCCATGCCGAGATAATCGGCAGAGATTTCATACCAGTGTGCCCTGGTAGTGAAAAATAAATCACTCTTTTCATATTTTTTACTGTTATAAAGGTTGGTTTTAGTCAAATAAAAAAAAAATAGTTAAACAAATGTAGCTGAATAACATATGTAATGCAACAAAAATATAATTTGTACATACATAAAATGTGGATTGCGAATTTCGCCTGTCAGACACAGTCTTCTTGTAATTTTGCCGCCATCTTGAAAAATGGCCGACTTCCGGGTGGCCAGGCACTGAAAATGTTTCTATATGGACTAGTTACCATATGTGCAAAATTTGGTGCTTGTATCATTAAGTGCACGATTTTGTCAAATTTCGAGCTCCACTACTAAACCTGTAATTATTATTAAACCTCAGGCCTATAAACATCATAGCCACTTTTTACTATTATGTTCATATTCTGTGCCATATATGTGTCACGCACGCTAAATAAGATACAAAACCTACGCTTCTATAAAAAGCTATTTTTGTAGAATATCGTTCTGGTAAAATTATCTCTATCATCTTTGAGATCAGATAAACTATTATTATTCAGTGTTATCAACTCTACTCACGTGACGAATACAAAAAATAAATATTATATGGCTACATAAAATATATTTAAAATGAAAGTAATCGACAACTAGATCTATTCGTTGTAATTAAGAATGGCCATAAAATATATACATTATATAATTTATATAGAAATAGTATATATTTACAGAATAATAGACATCAATTACGCAAACTGTTTGCGTATTTATCAGAATAAAACCGGAGATATAACCTTTATCAGCTATGCTCAAAGCTAAAATATTTGAAAGCCAAATAATTTAAAAGTCTTTGGTAGCAAGGACACAAAATGGCGTAATCGGGATAGCGGAAATCGGCTAGGGTCACCTATTCCTTAAGCAGGAGAACATTAGTTTTAATACTAATTTCATGATTTAAAACTGTAAATTGCGATAAAAAATATTTAATAAACCATGTCAGTACAGAAAATATTTCAGCCTGGAGGTAACAGTAATGTAGTTGAAGATTTCAGTTATCAATTGTGATTTGATGGTTGCAAATACCAGCTAATACTTCGCCAGTTCACTAAATGTGCGACCATCAAAGCATTAATTAATACTGGCAGATCTTCAAATACAATGTAGTTATCTAAAACAATCGTCAGTTTAATCAGCATACTGATTCTTACTATAGGGTCCATTGTATAGAATACTACTACACAAACATATGCTTTGATTGTAACTTGCCGGGGAAAACTTGCAATATTCACAAAGAGCTCTTTTTTCCACGATCAATATATGAGAATGTTGCAACTACATGGCATATCATGGCGAGAGCAAGTAACATTCGACGAGATGATGATGTCCACTTTGTACTAAAGTTACCTACACGCTAAATTGGATCTTTATGCTAACTCACAGTCCGCGGGTAGACATGCCGCTCTAGTCAGACACAATATCCTAATTCCGAACCAACAAGCCTTTGTTCTTACTCCTTAATGTTTCGTGTTTAGCCGAGAGGCAGCAAATACCAATTTTATAGTCTTTGATTTGACACTATCGGGGATCGAGCCCGCCATCGCCATCTACCACACTGGGGGTGAGCACGCAAACCATTACACCACCGAAGCGGTTATGGTATTATATAGATGTGCTTATATCTGTAAACATGGAGGGCGTTTTCTAAAATGAAAATACATGACATTAACGTTGTGTGACATGTGTTGATTAATAACGGTTAACTGATGAAATTTGATTAACATAAACAGAGAAAGATTTAATGTAGTGATTAGAAAACTGGAAACATTAACAAAAATGGCTCCGTGCTATGTAAATGAAGGATCCAATATAGTTTAACCATATTTCCACATTTTAAATTACATTTGTCACACAATAATTCCTTACTAAATAAACCAATGAATGGTTGAATAGGACTTTAATCAGATTCTGTTTTCCATAACGGAATTAAAGAACAGATAATCAGTGCAAAATAAAATAAAAACGGAGCAAATGTACTTTTTGCGGAATATGCTCCGTAAACAAATGATACAATTAATTATTTTAATTAACTGGAATGCGCACAAATCACAAAAATCCGTTTATTAAATAAGAGATATTTGAAATTAAATTTAATAAATGTGAAGCATCATGCATAATGATCGTTAAAGTATTTCTATTTGTATATATGGAATAAAATCCCATAATATCATGACAATTTGCATAATTTTATTTATTTTTTGTTGGGTTTGATGGCCCTTAGAATAACGGTCAAACGTAAATGTGGTTGTTCTTCTTTGATTTACGGACTTTGTTTTCTTCAAAATGTTTTTAATTTAATGTACTGAGTTCATTTCAACAAATTGATATCCAACCAATTTTGATTTGTTTTACATTATAATATTTTGTCCATGAGCACACCAGAGGATTCATAGTGGTCATATTGAAGTTCATCACTTTAAAAAGTTTACCATCTTCATCATGACTTGTTTAACCGTTACGGAATATATCTATGTCACAAATGAGTCATTTGAAATGACTACCTACAGGTGACCTTTGTCACAATCCCGAGCTTTTCTTATTCACAACTTCTTTGGTTGGGTCTGTGTTGCTCATATATGTAGTTTTCGGTCTTGTGTTGTGTGCTTGTGTTTTGTTTGTCTTCGTCCAGTGTCGTATGTGTCCACTACTGCTAGTGTCTATGGCTCGTCTATTCTTAATTGCTCCTTCGGTTTGAGAGTAGCACGACGTGTACCACTAGTGGAGCAGGAAATACTTACCCTTTTAGACCTGAGTGAACCTCTTATTGTTGTGTTGTTCGATTTGCTTTATCATTAGCTTACTGTGTATTGTTTTTTTAGATCACCTGAGTGAACCTCTTATTGTTGTGTTGTTCGATTTGCTTTATCATTAGCTTACTGTGTATTGTTTTTTTTAGATCATTGGTGTGTCTCTTTTCTTTCTGGCCATGGTATTGTCCTTCTTGGATTTGTGACTTCTGATAAACTCTTTGGTATATTCAAACGTTGTTGATGAAAGACTATTCCAGAAACGAAATAAATTAGATGTGTATATTTTTATTACCATTACTGTGTCAATGTATCATCCACCCAGTAGTCAGTTCCTCTGAAATGATGTATGAGATATATTTGTATTACCATTACTGTGTCAATGTATCATCCACCCAGTAGTCAGTTC
>MJUT01010099.1:62367-97071 GCA_002080005.1 Gigantidas platifrons
CGTCAGAAAATAAAAATTGTCCTTAAATCATAAGAAGCTAAAGGCAATCTAACCAAAATCATGCTAAAATAAACAAATAATCTTTAAAGGAAAACTCCATGGTCTTAATAAGTTCGCGTGAATATTTAAATGACATTAACTAAAAGACATTTGTATTAATGAATGTTAAAAATAATATACCGTAAGGTAGAATTTGGTGATTGAAGTTGCCTGTTGCACCAAACAATGGGGGTCGCCATTTTTCAACACTCTACAATGTGAGAAGACAAGGGACATAATCCATTCTCGGATTATACCTAAAATTAAAGCTCTTCCGAAAGAGCTGTGACGTATTAGTGCCGGTATCGTATATTATATCAGCATTGATCAGTTGCAATTTTATCATTAAAAATTATGTAAATCGTAAAATAACGTCGTATATTTATCTTTTGATATTTACAAAGTCATTATGACTTCATGTTAAGCATTTTATTGCACTAACGAAATTAAAAGGGAATATGTGAGAAGAATTTTTTTGTGTAATTACCCTTGTCAACACATTGACCAGTGACCTCGAAAAACACGGGAAATTACGACAGCATTGGGGACAAAAAAGAAAAAAAAGCATGTGTACGCATAAAATGAGTTAAAACTGACAGTTATTTAAACTATACGACCAATCACGTAAAACATGAAATTCTCTAAGATGAAATTATACGTAGAATGTAGGACAGAAAGTCACAGGACAAAAAGTCACGGACAAAAAGTCACAGACAAAAAGTTACAGGACAAAACGTCACAACCTGAAATATTGTGAAAAATAGGACAAAAAGTCACAATTTTCATTATTTGTTCATTTTCAATTAAAAAAAATGTTTGATTAAAAAAAAATCAACCTAAATATTAAATATTATGTTTAATTCCAGTAATATTTTTCTTAAGTGTTTTTGCAGAGGTATTTTTCACAGCATTTTATTTTATATATAATTTTTTTTTTTTTATTATTATTATTTTGAAGTGTTTTTGGAGATTTTTTCAAAGATATTTTTGTTTTTGTTTTTGGATGAAGTTGAAAGATTAACCTTTCTATTTGTATGAGCTTTTTTTAACCAATAAAATTGTTACATTTGTGTGTTGTGGCTTTAAAGGAAGTACGTGTATATTTACATCATTAAAATATCCCTTAAAACAACAACTTGATTTCTGAATAAACAAGCAGGATGTACACCCCACCACTAACAAACTTTATCACATAATGTTGTATCGAGTAAAAGCAATGATGGAATACACATTCAGAGGTCACCACATAGTTTTAACCTAAGCAAAACAGGTTGCATCAAGATCTTATCACTATCAAATGTATCAATTTAACTATCTGCTGTAGAATTCAATGTGGGAAAAGAAATGTCCTATCAAAATTGTGACTTTTTGTCCTGTGACTTTCTGTCCGTTTACCTATAGACGTTTTCAGAAATCGGTGATTACCTAGTTATCGTTCGTGGACACTAGGTGACGTTACTATCGTCCGCCATTAAGGAAGTACAACAATCGGTTGTTTACACTAGTTACGATTAATCAGTATTCATAATTAGATTAGATAAACACGCTTCAGTTGTTGTTTTATGGCTCCTCATGGAACTTTTTTTTCAGATAAAGAAATTCAGATATTCAGATGTTTTAATTTGATAAAACTTAAATTCCTTTTCATCTTCACTACAGATCCCTATAAAGAAATTGACCGACAAAAAGTTTTAATTTGTTTTACAATTTAACACAAAAAAAAATAAAAATAAAAGAGAATTGAAAAATGCACCTTAAGATGTCACGTTCAAAATTAAAGGGACATTAGCTACGATTTTGACAAAAAAATTATATGTTTTGGAATTTGGTAAATAGCTTTAAAATGATGAAATAGAGGTAAATATTTCACATTAAACAGCTAATCGAACCACTTTCCGCATTTTGAGAACGAAAATTACCAGTCGATTATTTATTTGTATTTTGTCGCTTATTAACTGCCAACTTGCATGGTTCGTTGTTCATACATGTAATTAACACTGACTAAAACTGACAAAATATAAGAAATAAGTGCATTGTTGTACTGATTTAATGACGATTCGATCAAACTCCGTAAACAATGTTGATAATTAATAAGATGACGTCCATTTCTTTATCGATCTTCAAACACGAGCAGTTGCAGGCCTTTTCCCCGATGCGCGTACATTTCATAACATTTATATGTTACAGAAACACGTTTCATTAAGGCATCAATCATATCTGATAGTTTTTATGGGTAACACAAATTTACGATTTGGCAGATAATGCCCCTTTAAGTTCTTTCTTATCAGTTAGGCATACTTTTTATCATTATTACTGCACTTTAAGACTTATAAACATAGATACAAAATGCAACTATCTTGCGTTTTCGATTTTCAAGCCATCTTCCAAATTAGTTGTACTTAAACAATAAATTTATATATTTTTTTTCTTATAAATGTGTATAAATATCTTCTATAAATTTAAATTTCTTATCTAATTTTTATTCTTATTATGTAACAATATGGTCAGGTTGTTATTTTCGTTGAATGGCATCTCAAAATAGATTGCTTCACAGTAGGGGGTCTTCCTGTATATTGGGTACATCCTGTATATTACTAGACAATTTAACCTAATTCCGATCACCTAGAAAATATTCCCACGGCAAACATATTTTTATTTATAACCACACTGATCAACCTTGCAAAGGACACAACTTGAAGACGGCTTGAAATTCGAAAACGCAAAATAGTTGCATTTTGTATCTATGTTTACAAGTCTTCACTTTTAATCGTATAGTAATAATTTCAAAAAGGGTATATTATAATTTATATATTTACTTTTTAATTTCATACAAAATATTAATTTTATTACCCCTTTTTTCTTATGCTTGAAAAGCCAAAGAAAAAAGAACAAAAAAGTGCATGCAGTAGGATTTATACTGATTTTGTATGGGGAAAATAACGGTAATTAAAAAAGAATAATAATACATACAAGGTAATTTATTTGTTGTCATTATATCTCCGTTTACAAATCACTTCACAGCAGGTTTTATCATTGAATTTCAAGCCGAAATAACAGTATTTTGTGACACCTGTACTAGAGAAACCATACATTAGCGTATCGGTAAACCCCGAGAACAAAATATTTTTGTATATTACTAATGGCGGACACACTCGGAAGTCGATAATGGCCGCGCCCATGTTTTTAAGAATAAAAAGGTATACCCTCCCCCTCCCGATACAAATAAACTCATTGTTTTATGAATATGTAACATTGGATGGGAATATTAAGAAAAAAAATTAGAACGATATACGATTATAAACATTGTATTGCAGTTGATCTTATATTAAAACATAACCAAACGGGCACGATGTTGGGAAGAGTCAAATATATGTTATTTATTCAACTAACATGATAAGGTCATGTGACGTCACATGAATAGGTGTCATGGCCGCTTACACTACGACAGGAAATTCCAAATATTCACATTTTTAATTGGGTATATTAATGTTAATGAAGGTGCTTTTTTTAAATAATAAGTTATTTATGAATAAAAAGTTATAATGAATTGAATTAAAACAACTTTTCAACTGACTGGAGTATTCCTTTAAATATTTCTGCTTCTTCTGGTGCAAATTAAAAATGATAAAAATCCTTTTAGAAATGACAAGGTCCTTGGAAATGACTTCACAATATTTTTTGTTGAAAAATGTGTTTTTATATGAAATATATAGCATAAAATTGAGGGTGACAAATACTTATGTCCATTGATTGTAGCTTTAAAATATTTTTTTATTTAAATGTGATTTTATATGAAATATATATATTATAAAAAATCGAAGGTGACAAATACTTATGTCCATGGACTGTACTTCCTAAAATATGATATTTTAAACCTACTGTATATCTCTTATTTCAACAACATAACTAATATTTACAACCTTTGATCTATCATTACATCAACCGATAAAAATAATGCGAGATTAAACCGTCGAAAATGGGTGACCTTAACGATAATATTTTTGATTATTCAAATTTATACTTTATTAGATAAAGCACAGTATACGTAGATTACATGCATTTGCGTAATCCAATACAATCACAAACATAAAAGGACATAGAATATGTGTTGTTTGTTTGTTTATTTGTCAATTAAAGACGTCCATGACAGGCGGTGTAATTACTTGAAAATCACTATTATATACATTAATTGGTATGATTAGATTGATTGGATTTAACATACAAGACAACAAATACATGTAAATATACAATTTTATAATCAATAATTTTGACAAGTATAGTGATCCCTGTAATAGATAACAGGTAACTGGAGTTAACCTATATAATCTTAAATTATAAAAGCAGTATTTATTTAGGAAGAAGACAAACGGTTACCTTAACTGGCTTAATTAAGCTAAAATATGTAATTTATTTAACATGTTCAGCTTCGGATATGTACATTTTGTATTCTTACCATCACATAATACATTTCTCTGACGTCACACTATTGTTCGAACATTGGATTATTTTTAAGAATCTACAATTTATTCTTTTGTTCTTGAATATATGAACTTTAACCTGTTACAATTTTAGGCTTAAAAACGAGTTTTACTTATTTTGGGACTTTCGTGTCTCGAACCACTGCCGGTCTTTTTAAAGTCTAGTTTGACTTTCAAAACTTCTATCTTACCACTCGGCTAAGTTCACCAGATTAATAGATTAATAAATTCTATAATTAGTATATTTAACTCTTGATAGTAAGCTTTGTTAAAACAATATCAACAATGTGCTTAAAAAAGGCAATTGATCAATATATACAAGACAC
The DNA here is from genome assembly GCA_002080005.1 of Gigantidas platifrons. Taxonomy (NCBI): domain Eukaryota; kingdom Metazoa; phylum Mollusca; class Bivalvia; order Mytilida; family Modiolidae; genus Gigantidas; species Gigantidas platifrons. Next base: position 67,211 of record MJUT01010099.1, read on the forward strand.
GATACAAGTATTTGAGTTCTGACAAAATTTATGTTCAGAACTGACGAGTATTCTCGCAATACAAAAACAACCAACGAAACGACCGCAACTTAACAAATCAGACAGACCACAGGTGAACATTTGGGACACTTGAAAGACCTTGAAATATCTAAATATAAACGAGAATCGAAAGCACGGATGCCGAAAAGATTTTGTTCTTTATTTTCTTGTTAATTGTGGCTTTCTGAACATTAAAAAGGTCAAAAATATAAAATGAAAACACAGTTGCAGATAGAAATGTATTATGTGAGAGAATACACTCCAACTTGTAGATTCTTAAAAATAATCAACTCGATCCTGACGGGTCTCGTTGATTATTTTTAAGAATCTACAGTTGGAGTGTATTCTGCACTACTTAAACTTCCACCTATCTGTCTTGTGTGGCGGTATCATAAGACCTCATGACCTACACTTTCACGGTACATAGCCATAACGGATTCTTTTGGATGAAACGAATTCTTTCGGAATCGCGGAACGGATCATTTTGGATCATTTTGAAGAAGTGGACGTATGTGCTCTGATTATTTCTCTGTTTTACAACTACAAATTCCCTAAATCTGTCAGGGAACGGTACGACGGAACTTCTCAATTATCCTTTTTATCAAGTGATTTGTGCGGGGAAGTTAAAGCTGTCATTTTCGTTGACATTTAACGAACAAACACAAATTTTTTCCCCAACAATTCGTCGTTGAGCATGTTGTTTTCACCGATACAAAATAACTTAATGACACAGCTGGTTCAAATGTCGCTTTTTAGATAAAAATTGATAATTTGAAAGTGTTAACTTACTATCGGGTGTAATTTTGCATAACTACTGTTATATTTAAAAAAAAATGTAAATACACTTGAGAAACGGACACTTAATGATCACTGCACCGGATTCTTTAGGATGTTATTGATCAATTGAGTACAGGTGTTCTTTTCTTTTTAGAGCAATGCCGATTGATACGATCAAAATTAGTTGTTTACAACAAGAGAAGTGGATCAGCAGGGTTAAAACATTCGATATTTCATGCCTTTTCTGTCAGAGTTATGAATTGATTTGTGCGTGCAAAGGATGATTATATGTTTCTTTATGAAAACTATTATTTGTTTTCTTATATCATTGACATTTCGGTGGTCTTTTAACCACATTTTTACAAATAATCATGTCAAAATTTAACGTTATGAACTTTCATCATTTATTTGACAAAACTTCATACTTCCCAAGTTATGATTCAACATCAATATTAAAGCTTTATCCATTACCTTCTGATTCTGCCATATGATTGCCTCCTTCATCATATTGAAGATTATGCAATTTTGATTTTTGTGCGGCATGCCCAATGAATAGTGTGGCCAAAATTTAAATCAGTTTCATTTAGATGATAATAAATAATAAAAGAATTGAATTTACAATTAAAACTATATACAGTTGTCACTGTCTGGACTATAGGAACACGATCCTTGCCTTAAAGGCCTCAGGTGTGTCCATCTCAACAATGTCTGGGGCTAGTAGGCTCCAGTCTCGTACTGTTCTTGGAAAGAATGACATTTTCCTGGTGTCAATACTGGACGATGGTATCTGGAATGACCTGTTGTGAGCTTGTCTGGTTTTTCGGCCTGGTGGAATTAGCCTATTTCCCTTGTTGATGGCTACAAGTTCTCTGTCGATTTTATACAGCATCACAAGTCTAGCGTCCTTTCTTCTGTTTGCAAGTGGTCTCCATTTTAATCTTTGTATGATGTTGCTTACACTAGATCTATTTCTGTGATTGTTTGCTACATATCTAGCCGCTCTTCTCTGTACTGCCTCCACCTTGTGTATATCAGTTTGTGTATATGGGTCCCAGAATGTACTAGCATATTCCACTAGTGGACGTACAAGAGTGAAATAGGCTTGTTCTTTTATTCTGATTGATGGGATTTTCAGGTTTCTATGCACGAAGCCAAGAGTTTTATTTGCTTTCATGGTTATATAATTTATGTGCTGGTCCCATTGTAATTTGTTTGTGAATGTGAGTCCTAAATATTTTGCAGATGTAACTAATTCTAGCGTAGTCCCGTGGAGTTGGTATTTGGCATCAATTGTTTTCTTTTTGTTTGTTACTCTGAGTACAGTGCATTTATCAGGGTGGAATTTCATGCACCATTCATTTTTCCATTGTCCCAGCTTATCTAGATCTGTTTGTAGAGCTTCAGCATCGTTGTTCAGATGTATGAAACATTATCCCAATTTCAACAGTTTTGTGTCATTCACTCTTATTCAACGGCACGTGTGACAAAAATGATCCGATCAACGTTCGATGCATGATACGTTCAAAAGAATACTTTGCTTCAGTGATAATCGTTATATTCCTGACTTTGTACAGATATTTTCAATTGAAAATGGTGTGGTAAACAAAGTTTTACAGTGCAAAATCGGGCTAATCGCCATCACGGCTATATTTTTTTGCCTCACAAAATACAGCTTTTGATTATAGCATAATTTTAACGCTGCTTTTGACCGTATCATTAAGTGAAATGCATCGGATGTTGATCGGATCATTTTTGTCTTCCATGCAGTTGAATAAGAGTGAATTACACAAAAACTGTCTGCTTCTCTTTGGTTTATGTAGCCATAAGCTGGAACGCTTTCTTCTCTTTCTGTAAAGAAAAAGAGAATAATCATGAAGTGTCCGGTACCATTATGATCCGAAAGTAGTCCGGTGCCAGAAATGACCAAATCATAAAGAATCCGTTACCTGCGTATATGGTTATGGTTTTTTTTCTGTTAAATTAATTGATGATATAATTAGAAATAAGTCCCCATGTAAAGAAAATGTATTATGAATCAGCTATGTATATATATTTTTAGAAATAAAGTGTAAATAAGTAACAAACTATCGATATGAAAAATACGAAGTCAACGGATGTTGTTTTGTGCGCACTTTGTAGAATATATGAGAGGAATTTATACAGCTGTAAAGGAAAAGCGGTCTGTCGGTAAGCTTAGAAGTTCCGTGGAATAGTTAGGTTGTTTTAATTACCTTTCCTGTTCCATCACTATCGTCTCATTCGCATTGTCATCCATTTCATGTTGAAAAAAATCCGAAATGATCCGTTTCTTGGTCCGAAAGAATCCGTTTCATCCAAAAGAATCCGTTATGGCTATGCACCGTGACTTTAGGAGCTATGAAAATTCATGAACTTTGGAAATTCTACTTTCACTTTCATGTGTTTGACCCAAGCTTATGAATTTAGACTAAAAAGCCCGGAATATGTGATGCATGGCGTCTTCAGCTTTGTGCGTTGTATACTATTCAAACCGATAATGGCGATATATCTCTCAAATAATGAAGATAGTTTGGAGATAGAAACTTATAAACAGCCCTTCCAACTTAGACAACTTCCAGTAAGCAATTTTATTTAATCGGCGTACTTGTCAGCAATAAACAAGTTCGTCCTGATTTTCTGAAATCTACATATTATATAATTTGCCCAGAAGTACAAAAATGTCATCTGTGAACCAGTATCAGTACAATGTATCAGTATCATGTATTTGGAGTGTTGAGTAGCACAGTTTGTCAGTCACAGTGAGTGTTATTTAAAAGTTTGAACTTACAATGTAGAAGACTATTCAGATGCTATCAATTTCCACATAGTATATATACCACGACTGTGCTTTATTTAGTGAGTGAATGATTATTGTTTAAAGTTCATAATTTCTTAAATTTCTTCTTCTTCTTCCGGGTGAAGTGCAAACCAATTAAGTATTCTCGCACTTTTGAGTGGGGGTGACGTCTATGTACAGTGCAGGGGGCGTGTTTTTTTGCCTTCTTCCGGGTCTTTCAGCAAGCTCTTCCACAGAGGTGTGCAAACGAATGACAATTGATCTCTTCCACAGATATTCCTAGAAGGAATGCTAGACATATTGGCTAGGACAAATCAGCACCAGGACATATCGGCACTGAGACAAATCAGCACCTTCACTGACAAATCGGCACTTTGGAAATAATTTAATCTATTTTCATGTTTATTCATGCGTAAATACCAGTACAGTCTTTCAAAAGTATGGATGCACTGATGATGTTGGTGCTATAGTTGTCCCTCAAAGAGAAAAGTCTTCCCTGGGTTTGTCTGGAACTCTTTCGTTGATGACGTTTTAGCTTTCTTTCGCTGACCAGTTTCAATTGCTGTGGGATGGCGGTTGTCTCTTGGTATAGCTCATCAAAGCTATAGTCCCACTACAGATTATTTCAAATACATGTACGTACAGCTTCTTTCCGCAAACAGTATGCATCTGACGAAGGAATGTGTCAGTGATGTGTTCGGCTGGCAAGAACGGTAATAATATAGTTGTATCTATAATTTGTAACAAACTTTATTTTTATGATCAGTGCCGATTTGTCTATATTATTGAGTGCCGATTAGTCTAAGTGCCGATTTGTCCAGGTGCCGATTTGTCTCAGTGCCGATTTGTCTTGCACCCAATTGAAACTCCTTAGGCCCTTTGATAAACTGTTATGACTACTTTAATAATAATCAAGACTATATTTTTTTTTTATTTTTATTGTTTAAAATTACAGCACATGAGTAAAACTTCAATAATCACACTCACGCCTAAACACAGTTTTCACATATATCTTCACTTTCATTCAGACTTTTTCACAAACAAGCTCACACTAAAGAAAACAGAAACAATAAAAACAAGAAAACAGTATAAAATGCCTCTTTCATTCACACATTTGCTCTTAAATACAACAAATAGCACTCACAAATCTACCCTTTCAGTCTCCGCCCACAAGTGCCGATTTGTCTATATTATTGAGTGCCGATTAGTCTAAGTGCCGATTTGTCCAGGAGCCGATTTGTCTTTTAAACCAAGTTCCGATTTGTCTCAGTGCCGATTTGTCTTGCACCCGAACTAAGGTGCTCCGTGTGAGTCTGCAGATCGAACTTCGCTATTGCCACCTCAAGGGCGAAGGATTTCGGATCAATTTCCATCCCCATTTTGAAAAGTTGAGGAATGGCAAAGCTATTATAGCCCCTCCCCCTTTTAGGCATTAAATTTAAGAAAAAAAACTGTTTTACTTTAGCATGGAAGCAAATATTGTCCAGTTAACCAAGGGTATACGGATAAGGGTATACTTTTTTTTTTTTTATTGCTGCACAGTTTTGAAAACTTGCCAGAAAAAAAAGGAAAATACATGTTTTTTGTAAATTTTTCATAAAGATGCATATGTAAACCGAGAATGTAATGAGCATTCATTTAAATTATCATAATTATTGAGGTAATTACATATGATTGTCTATTTATATCTCAAAGATAAAAAGACATTGATAATTGTGAAAAAATGTATTGCTCTTGTTACATTTAAGTATATATAGTAGATGTTGTACTTTTGTACTTTTTCTTTTGGCCATTGTGTTGTCTGTTCTTCTTTGATATAAGAATTCCTATTACCCCTTTGTATCTTCAAACTCTTTTTTCATTAAAAAAAAACATGAGGGTACCCCTTTTTAAAACCCCAGAATTTGTTTTATCTATTGAAAATATGCCCCATTTTTTTTAGCTCAACTTGCCAAAGGCAATGTGAGCTTTTGCCATCACTTGGCGTCCGTCGTCTGTCGTCTGTTAACTTTTCACATTTTAATCTTCTCCTCTGAAACCCCTCAGCCAAATGAATTGAAACTTAATAGGAAGCATCTATGGAAGGTCCTCTATAATGATTGCTCATTTCGTCCCGATCCATTAACAAACATGGCCGCTACAGGCGATTCTTGTTTCTGATTGGCCTACTTTTTAAACTCTTCTCCTCTAAAACTACTGATCCAAATGAAATGAAACTTGGTAGGAAGCATCTATGGAAGGTCCTCTATAAAGATTGCTCATTTCGTCCGGATCCATTTACAAACATGGCCGCCACAGGCAATTCATGTTTATGATTATATGCTTTCTAAAAAAAATTGTTTTTCTGTGGAAAGAGAGATAACTCTAATTTAAATATTGACATTCTTTAGTACAATACAGTTAAAATGAATCTGTATAAAAAATGTGACCGAGATACCCACCCTAAACCATATATATTTATGATCAGGGTGACTAGGCAAATTAAATGCATTATAGCTCAGGCCCCGGGGTCATATCCCACCCATTACCTGAAGGGAACTTTTTAATGGTTGAGATCCCCTCCCCTAAACCATATATATTTATGATCAGGGTGACTAGGCAAATTAAATGCCTTATAGCTCAGACCCGGGGGTCATACCCCACCCCCTACCTGAAGTGAGCTTTTTAAGGGTTGAGTTCCCACCCTATACCACATATATTTATGATCAGGGTGACTAGGCAAATTAAGTGCCTTACAGCTCAGGCCCCAGGGTCATACCCCACCCCTATCAGAAGTGAACTTTTTAATGGTTGAGACCCCCACCCCTTAACCATATATATTTATGATCAGGGTGACTAGGCAAATTAAATGCCTTATAGCTCATGTCCCGAGGGTCATACCCCACCCGCTACCTGAGGTGAATTTTTAATGGTTGAGATCCCCACCCCTAAACCATATATATGTATGATCAGGGTGACTAGGCAAATTAAATGCCTTATAGCTCAGGCCCCGGGAGTCGTACCCCACCCCCTACCTGAAGTGAACTGTTAAATGGTTGAGATCCCCACTCCTAAACCATATATATTTATGATCAGGTTGACTAGGCAACTTAAATGCCTTATAGCTCAGGCCCCAGGGATCATACCCCACCCCTATAGGCTATGGAATGTTCTGTATTCAGTTTCTTCAGAGCAGAATGCAAGGTGAGCGACACAGGCTCAGCTCAGTGCTGAGCCTCTAGTTTAATAATCTGAATGTTAACATGTACATGATGCTTTTGGTATGTTGCTTTTGAATGTTAAATAAAAAGAAAAGGTGTAGAAAAAGTTGGGTAAGTTTTTTAATAAAATGAACAATTTCCTTAAAAATTAGTATTTACTAACCTATGAATATGAACTCATATCTTGGTTTTATAAAGGCAATTAACTTCAAATTTGTTTTTATATATATATAGCCTGTGCAAAAAAAAATTAAATGAACAAAATATGAATAAATATGATTTTTATAAAGGTCATGCCATTTGCTAGTAAAACATTTGATATATTATTTAATTATATGTTCATGATTTTAAAGTGTAGCAGGTGTTATTTTTAAATATGTTTCAATAAAAATATCCAAGAAAAATTACCTGGCATTTGCTATTCATTTTTTTTATTTTTTCCAAAACCATGTGAAATTGGCTAAGTTCTATGTAATTGTAGATAGGAAAAAAAATGAAATGGTTCATATATTGACCAATTCACTGTGTTATTTCTTAAATCCTGAGGAGAATAGCTCTTATATAAACAAAGTAACAATTCAAGTACACCTGTGTAGTGAAGCGTATCAATGAACTTCTTGTTAAAGCATGGACTTTTTATGTGTATTACACATGGTTTTAGAAAATGGAAAGCAAAAAATAATGGCGAAAATCAGGTCAGTTTTCTTATCAAGTTTTATTGAAATATATTTTTATCTCACCTTGCCAAAGGCAATGTGAGCTTTTGCCATACTTGGCATCTATCGTCCGTCGTCATCTGTCGTCCGTTAACTTTTCACATTTTAATCTTCTCCTCTGAAACCCCTCAGCCAAATGAACTGAAACTTGGTAGGAAGCATCTATGGAAGGTCCTCTAAAAAATTGCTCATTTTGTCCCGATCCATTAACAAACATGGCCGCCACAGGCCATTCTTGTTTCTGATTGGCCAATTTTTTTTTTAATCTTCTCCTCTGAAACCGCTTGGCCAAATGAACCGAAACTTGGTAGGAAACATCTATGGAAGTTCCTCTATAAAGATTGCTCATTTCGTCTTGATCTGTTAACAAACATGGCCGCCACAGGCAATTCTTGTTTCTGATTGGTTGATTTCTAAAAAATCTTCCCCGAAACCGCTTTCCCAAATAAATTGAAATTTGGTAGAAAGCATCTATGGAAGGTCCTCTATAAAGAATGCCCATTTTGTCCCGATTCATTAACAAACATGGCCGCCACATGCAATTTTTGTTTCTGATTGGTCAATTTCTAAAAATCTTCTCTTCTGAAACCACTTTACCAAATGAACTGAAACTTGGTAGAAAGCAACTATGGAAGGTCCTCTATAAAGATTATTCATTTCGTCCCGATTCATTAGCAAACATGGCCGCCACATCACAGGCCATTCTTGTTTCTGATTGGTCGATTTCTAAAAATCGTCTTCCCTGAAACTTCTTAGCCAATTGAACCGAAACTTGGTAGGAAGCATCTATGGAAGATAGATGGAGTTATGGACCCTTGAACCAAGGTGACGGTGGTCAATACTTAGCAAATTATTTTGGAGAATTAAGATATACAGGCTGTGCCTTTCGACTAGATAATTGGTCTAAAGACAAACCAATGTGTTACAAACGTAGTGTTTATGATATTTCCTGATAAAGTGTATTACTTAACATATAAACAATCAAAAGTATGGCTGAAATGAGCACACAAAACGAAAACAATATGGCATCTTATGCCGAGGCAACAAAACAGTACACATATTTTAGATATATCGACAGCGACCAATTAGGTGGAGTCAAACCCATCTTTATATTGGAATCGGACGTTTTAGGCAAATCCAAAACTGAATTTGGACTAGACAACGGCTATAAAAATGAATTTCTAGTCCCTACAGAAGTGTACAAAGCAGTAGGTCAACACATAAACGTAAGCAACATGATAGGCCTACGTGTGCGTGGACTTTGGCGCTTATACATAGACAACACAGAAGATCGTGAGCTATTGCTCTCATCGGGCTTGGTGCTGAGAATTAAATGAGTCACATTATACACAAGAAACCCCAGGTATTCTTACAAGGAAAAAAATGAAACAACAAAAGTGCGGGTGAAAGACTACCTTTATCCGCAGATGATGGAAAAATTATCAAAGCACTAGAAGATCACGACTGTGAAATATTAAATTTCTTTAGGGAACGTCTACGAATTGACAACTATCTCACAAACTGTCAATCGGGTGACCGAATCATCATATGGAAGCCTATCGATACACCTTTACCCCGCTCGCTTGTGATTGGCAAATACAGAGCAACCATTTTGCATTATGGTCAACCTAAACCATGGGAAGATAAGATCAAATGTTAAAAGTGTCTTGGAAATGGCCATAAGGTAAACGAGTGTGAGTTTGGCTGGCGTTGTCCTATTTGCGTCGTTCTGGGACACAAACAATCAAAATGTTGAAAAGAGTCATTCTCTGATCATTTTGATGATTCCAATATAGTGAATCCGATACCATGGAAAATGAAAAAAAAAGAAGATCATGTCGATGATCAAGATGACGTGATAAACAAATCACAAGACGAAGCAGAGGAACACGCCCAAAATGCTCCAATCGGAAACCACGATAATAGTAGAAATACTGAGGCAATGGATGGAAAATTAGAACAGTCCCAATCTATCCTCGATGCGCAAAGTAAAGGAGATAAACCGACAGAAATTATGAAAAAAACAACAATATATGACGCAATATCTGAATGAAAAACTTGCAGGAAATACAAACAGTCTTGTTTCTAGCAAGTCGACACCGAAAAAGAAGAAAGGACGTTCAGGATTATTGGAAAAATCTCCAGTCACATTCTGACGTCCTTCATGACAAAGAAAGAGAGAAAGGTGCGAAAAAGGCCAAAAAAACTGGTCGATAAATATGATACATTGTAGTGTAAAACAACAGTTATAAACTCATTAATTTTTAATATAATTCATATAATAAATATTTAAAAAAAATATTGATATGTATAGTTCTCATATAAACTTCATCTTTGTATCAGCTTGTTACATGCTCTTAGTCACAGATAAAAGTAAATATGGCTCAACAGCTGCCACATTGCTACAAAAGCAACTCAACACTAGCTATGATCAGCTGATTCTTCAATTTCATAAGTTGATGATATGTATGAAGGCACTCAGATACAGGATCTACATCTTAAAAAACAATTAAGTACTTTTTTTTTTACAGAGTTGAGAGAAATGATCAGCTATCAAAAACGGCACATTATGTTCTGCAATGAAATATGTAATTCTAATATGACGTTCTTCAAACGCTTTGAGTCCAAACCCGTGGTAAAAATAATATATACCTACACCCATTGTAATTTATGACGTCATCGACAATTTATAACGATATTTTACCATTTTTTACATATTAGAATCGAAATAATTCATGGTAGCCCGAATTTAGATTATTTTTACCACGGGTAAGCACTTTATGCCTATATAGCCCGAATTTATATTATTTTTACCACGGGTAGGCACTTTATAATATAAATTCGGGCTACCATGAATTATTTCTTAAATAACACTTCAGCTTTCAGAACGTTCTCATCTACAGAATGTGGCCAAAAGTATTGGCGCATGTAAAAAAAATCCTTATATAATCAACCAAAACCATATTTTTTCGGAATTGTCTACATTTTGTTTGTTTATTTGCACATTATGTTTATAATTCAATTCAATTCAATTCAATATTTTATTAGCGTCTCACCTTATGCATACATACATAAAATAACAGATAATAAAATTAAACATGTTATATATATATACACACAAGCCAATCAATACAGATTTATGAGAGACGATAAGACAACATACATCAACAAGTATACATACAGGTAATACAAATATTAATACATAAATAAAAAATATTATTTACAATATAAAACTTCATTGCGTTTTTTTAAGATAAAATTACAGGTTTTTATTTGTACATAATTTAAACATGATTGTTAATTTTCAGGATTTATTTTTAGTTGAAATATATAAGAAAATCAAAGTCAATTTTTATTTGTTGTGTTTAAATTATGTACAAATAAAAACCACTCATATAAACATAATGAGCAAATAAACAATCAAGCTATAGACAATTCCGAATGTGTTGATGTAAAATGTGTTAAAATCTATCCAGAAATGACTTCACAATATGTTTTTGAAAAAATATGGTTTTGGTTGATTATATAGGGATTTTTTTTTACATGCGCCAATACCTTTAATTTGGCCACACACTGTAGAGTAGTTGTCTTTTTCAAGAAAATGTCTGTCAATTTCTTGTTTGGAATTCTGCTTATGACTCGTTGATGTAACATGTCTTTGTACATAGTTTTTACTTCCATATGTGATACCAAAATGCGAATTGCGTAATGTGCAGTACACATACGATTCTATTTTCCACTTTTCTTGAAATTTGCAGGCGTATTTAAATTTTCTTAGGGTTAGCTGGTCCATCGGGACACGACGAGTGTCTTTTACGAGAAGCCATTTCAAAAATGCTGAACCCCTGTCAAAAACTTCACTATTAAACAAACAAAGTGATTAATTTTTAAGATTTAATTGCTGAAAATCAATACAAAATCACCCAAGCGTTGTAGATTAACAGGTAGATTGACAGGGAATCCGGGTCCGTTCGCCCTAAAAGTTGGTCCGTTCGCCCTACTAATTATAATTATGTAATGTATTAAAAATAATAGAAAAATAAGTGAGATTTGATTGCTTATAGTCAATAAATTGAGAAATTTTAAATATGCGGCATGCTATTTAAAGTGTACAGTCAATGTAGACGGAACTATTTTGTCTCTTGTGTGTATATATTCGCTTTTCCATGTTCTATTTTCTTTATTTGGACGTTTATTTTTTTTTCGATTTTGCGGGGACGCGGAGCCACTGCCATAAAGAAAATAGAAACATGGAAAAGCGAATATATGCACACAAGAGACAGAATAATTCGGTCTACAGTCAATGGACATAGGTATTCGTCACTCGAATTTACGCTATATATTTCATATAACCACATCGTTCAAAAAATTTATTTGGAAGTCATTTCTAAACGGGTTTTGATAATTTTTGCAACAGAATAAGCAGAAATATTAATGATTATTTGTTTATTTTAGCATGATTTTCCGTTAGATTTCCTTTATTTTCTTATGATGTAAAGACAATTTTTGTTTTTTTTTTTGTCGTCAAATTTGCTATACATTGTATTTTAACGAAAGTGACATTAATTCTATCGAATAAATCTATCTATCTATAAATTTCAATTAAGCATTTCAAACAATATACGTAATAATTGCTTGAAAATAACTTTAATTAATTTCTATATTTGTTCATATCATTACTTAAAATTAAAATATCCATTATGTTCATTAAAATACGTTTTAATAATCAGGGCGAACGGACCCACTTGTAGGGCGAATGGACCCAGGGCGAACGTGTAGTTAGGGAGAACGGACCCGATACCCTTGGTACCATTGACAGGTGTAATCAGCTGATGTGTCGCTAATAAACACAGGGAAAGTACCTAGGTAGGTAAAATCGACACCGGAAGTCGATAGATTGGACGTAATTTAAACTTTTTGACAAAGATTATGAATCCGGGAGATTTTCTACCAATTCCGGGACTTGCATTTTGAAGGGTCGAATCCGGGAGCTATCACATGTATGAAGTAGGAGTTATAACAAACTAAAATTAATAATAGATAAAAAAAATCTTATATGTTTCCTCTTCATGAAAAGTTGGACCATGGGAAAGTATTTGTACAACTCAGTTCCATGAGCATTAATGATAGTCTTGTTGAATACACTAAATAATTTGTAATATATCTTGTAATGTTGTGTTTAGTTACTTTGTATATACATGTACATGTATTGAAAATGTACTATTTCCATGCTTACTTTATTTTCTAACACTTTGTGCTGAACTATACGTGCTATTGCTACAAAATAATGATACTTCATCTTATTTTTACAAATGTGTACATATTATATCTTTTTTTTTAACCATAATGCACATAAAGACATAAATGATAAGAAATACATGTGTCATGAAAGAAATATTATGTGCATAATTAATTGTGTGCTGATTTGTAATTCGGTTGTTTCGAATCATGTCAATTCCGACCACGTTCCGTCTTTTTAGAGTCTTGACGTCTGAACAAATACTAATAGGCAGGCGACTTCCGGTGTTTACGCTATTACTGTGACAACGTCAGCATATCATAGTCGTAGCTGCGGAACCGTAGCCCTTTATAGTCCTTTTTTTTCTCTTTTTTTTTTGGCGGACCATAGGGCTACGGATTTCCCCTATACAAAAACTTGCGGAATTTGCGACCTCGATTGAGTCGCACCTTTCCAGGGGTTTCTGGCGATCGGACGCCAAGTGTGCGTAGCCAATTGTGTATGTTTCGTTTCCTCAAATATTTTTCTATCACTCTACATTATTATTTATGCAAAATTATTAATATCCTTCTATTTATTACAACAAATATCTGATTACAGCTTAATCCCGCCTACTCTGGACGCCATCTTGACACCATCGTATAATACACAAATCGGATGCCGGAGAAGTCTTGTTCTGTTACGGATTTTACATAACTTGTACTTTCTTTTGCCGATCAGACTTTCTTTATTCATTTTTCGGATTTTATTCCTGAAAAAAGCGGATATAATACACACTTCTTGCATTTTTACAACCAAGAAATACAGGTTCCATTCACGAAAGTACAAGTTATGTAAAAGCCGTAACAGAACAAGACTTCTCCGGCATCCGATTTGCGTATTATACTATGGTGTCAAAGGTCGCAAATCCCGCAAGTTTTTGTATAGGGAAAATCCGTAGCCCTATGGTCCGCCATAAAAAAAAAAGGACCATAAAGGGCTAATCATAGTCGTAGATGCGGTAGATTATAAGTAATTGTAATATGGAGACGCCAAGGAAACCGCTGAATAAATAATGGTGTTCGGTTCCCCACTATCTGTCTTATATAAGAAATATATACATAAAGGCAGATAGTTTTCCTTTCATGATGCTGACAGCCGCAAATAAAGAAAGAAAACAAATTTAATTTTAAAGAATTATTTGTCTCTGCGTTGAAGTCTTTGATACAAATAAAATAATTTAATTGATATCTGTCTTTTACAGATAATGTTAAGATATTTTTAACTTGAGAATCGAACATTAAAACGGCACATATCGATTGGAGTTTTGCCTTTCCACTTTTTGAATGTAGGGTGGGGGGAGGTGCTTTGAAGATATTTAATCGACTTTCTCATTAGCACAAAACATAATTCATCACCATAATAAGTCATTATCAGTTAATTAAGGACAAATTATTATAATTGACATAAAAAAAAAATCATCTTGCTTATTTATTTCCTTTAGCTGGAAATGTACAACAAAACCCATTTGTTACCCAAATATAGAATATTGTGACACGTGTGTGTGATATTATACAAATGTGACACGTGTGTGTGATATTATACAAATGTGACATGAAGTGAAAGTGATCTTTACATTCTAAATAAGGAAGCAAATGTTGAATTTCATATTTTTTTTTTATTTTAAAAATATTAAAATTGTCTTGCCTGAAATGAAAACTTTTTGATTTAATTTGATTTTCTACATTGAAAATGTCTATAAGGTGTCAAGTTCACTGAAATATTGCTAAAGTTGGAGTTAAACTAAATCAATCAATCAATCATTCAAGTGGTATTTAGACTTGTCAACAATTTGCAACAAGCAAAGTGTTAAATTCTTAAATAATTTATTTATTTAAAAAAAGAAAACAATTTTTTTTTCAAATATAAAGCATTAGACAAAATGCACATTTCCGACTTTGATTTTAAAATAATAGGTTTACAGGAGTCATTTCCCTTTAATGCAGGCAAAAGGGTCCCCTTTCATGCAAAGTTCAATGAAAATAACATATATGGTATCATGACATCTGCTCAGCCATGCAATAAAGTTTGTCATTTGTTTTGATTTACAAATCTCACGCAGCACGAGATTGATGACGTCATTTTGTATATTTATAGAGTACATAAATACAGAGGGAATTCTTTTAAACTTCAAAATTACAAGATGAGATTAAAACGGATAAGATTGAAATGAATAAATTTCATGCAAGTAAAAAATGTCCTTTTTACTAATGTCTTTTTTTCCTGGTCATTATGCTTGTTAAATATGTTTTAAGCGATGGTATTTCCCAAGCATTTTTACCTTTCCAGTTTGTTGATGTAATCGTTATCACAGATCATGACCTTTTCTGGAATGTAGGACAAACAAATTGTATTTTAACATACTTTGAAAATATGTTGATTGATCATTCAGATTCCACCATTTTCTAGAAAATGGCTGATTTTGCCGGGGAAAATACATACATCTTGGTGTAATGAAATGATATTCACAGAGAAGATAGAAAAAGAATTAATTTAACAGAAATAATCAAAATGTATAGCATAAAAACCATGTGCTCTCCATTAGTCACAAAATGGCAGATTATTTTACATTTCCACTGCTGCTTTAATAACAAATATACCCCTTACTTCTTGGTGTAATCAAATGATATTCACAGAGAAGATAGAAAAAGAATTAATTTAACAGAAATAATCAAAATGTATAGCATAAACTGAACAGAGAATTAAATTAAACCAAACAGATAAATGAGATTATCTGGGGGGAAAAACCTGTCATTATTACAAATAGCATCAATAAAACTGTATTGTTACCATTCTGTGATAATAAATGTGATCAAAATAAACAGAAATCAGTCATTATACTCATTAATTATATACCATATTAACAAAATACTGGTAAGACGTGCTAATGTGGGTCACGGGTCACTGTGAGTAGCATGTGTAGTCACGTGAACAGATACGGTGTTGAAAAAACTGTTGATACTCATAAAATATTGATAAATGCAATAACATTTTATGTTTGTCTTCAAGAAATATGATAGACAAAACCATGTGTGAAGTTTTATGACGAAATATCTCCGATTTCGATGTAAATTTACGAGTTTAAGTGGAGAAACACCCATAGGTAATTTTAGCGATGTATTTTTATCTTGGACAATTTTGAGCGTCCTGATTGGATGACCGATTTAAAACACACTGACTCCGCATGGTTTAGCAAGGTTACTCAGGTCAATAGTTTTTACATATAGAATCTTGACAATGTAAAACAAACAGATGCATGTAAAATAAATCTATGTTATATTTATTCATTTGTTTGATTCTGGAATATTGTTGATCATTGATTTAAATAAGAAAAAAGGGAAAAGGGGGGTGCATTTTACAGTTAAATAAATGTTATGTTTCGACAGTTTAAAGAGAAAAATATAAATTTGTTGCATCTAAAGCGTAAATCAGCGTTAAAAATTGAACAAATATCAGTGGTTTTGTAAATGAGATTTATTTTAAATAGAAAATCTGAATTTATTATTTATTAATTTATTATTAATGATACAATTTTATATCCCTTGGGGGGGGGGGAAGGGGGCTATGGTGAAAATTTGAAATAAAAACACAGGACCAGACTTTAAGCAAAAATGATAATCCAGGATTAGTTTTTTATTAAAAAAATCCAGGACCCCTGTGTCCATGATTTTTTTTTTTTTAAGTTAAATAATATGAAATATTGACATCCACACTTGCCTTCTGGACAGCACATTTCTGTGTCCACACTTGCCCTCAGGCAACACTTGTTGTTTTACAAAAATATGGTAGTATGTAGTCAGTCTAATATATTGCATTGACAAAAACAAAAACACCAAATTCACTAGATTAAATATTTTATTATATGGGTAAGCAAGTTCAATGTTTGCATCAAATAATTAATTTAATTTCAAACTATTTAAAAAAAAACATCTTTTGAAAATTTTCAGACAAAGCTAAAATACTGTACTTTCTTAATCTGGTTTACTTTTTTAAGTTTGGTTGGCCTATGACAAAATCACAGGATTTATTTACCACTGACCGGCCTTATGTCACGTTATACGACGCCATTTACGAAAAGGGTATTAAACAAATATTGGTCAGTGTGTCATTGTTATCGATCTTTTTTCTATGGAACTTTACATATGTGAGCAACAATAGATGAGGAACATAATTATAAAGAAAAAAAATTTACTTTTCAAAAATGAAAAAAATAATCAAACCTTATCCAATGATTGGCTGACTTATTGTCATATTGTATATGTTAAATCTGTTCAAAATCTTAATATTGTAAAAACTCATGAACTTTCTATTTGCTGTAAAATTATCCTCTGATTTTCTAAAAGGTTCAAATATCTATCAAATTCTGATAGAATTAAACTAAAATTCATTGTCTTTTCCATTGGTCTTGCTAGATTAGGGTAACCATTTTGCATGTTAACATTGTAAGGGAAATAACTCATATAAAAAAAGGTATTAAAACAAATAATTTTAGAATCAAATCAGGAATGTGCAAAAGATAGATATTAGTCATGATCATGCGATTTTTTTTTGCTTATTTTGAGTTTTTTTTTCTGTTCTCTTTTTTAATATAACATATATATAAGTAGTAAAATTACTTATCATGAAGTGTAATTAAAACATCATTGACACTTTGCTTTTGCAGAATTGTAAGAGATGGCAGCCATTAGTAAGAAAGAGCCTGCTTCAGATGATTTTGTCTTGTCAACCACGGATTCAGTCACAACAAGCGGAATAAAGACTGAAAATTTTGATCAACAAGATGGTGTTGTCAAAATGGAGGATGTCCCAACTCAAAAAAAGACTGACGAACCTCCAGTCGTGCATTTAAACAAGCTCATCCCAGGTTTAAAATATGATCTCGTATCAGATGTCACACAGGAGGAGGGGAAGTTATTAACGATGAGTGTTAATATAAAAGGAGTTATATTTGAAGGAACAGGAAACAGCAAAAAAGCAGCCAGGATGGCCACCGCACAAACAGCACTTCTGCAACTATTTAACACTGTGTATTGTCCAGGTAAGTTTTGTTTAAGGGAACGACCATTTAGCTTGAAGGGGGGGTTATTGTTTTTTCCTAAAAAAATATTCTGATTCCCAATGTTGCTGAAAAAAATATCCTGATTTTGGTGGAGGAAAAAAAAAATAATCTGATTCAGAGTTTTTGTCATGACCTAATGTTAAATTCTGGAAAAAAAATTGGCACTTTGCGCGACAAAAAAAAATAAATATTCTAACTCTCGTGTTGTCCGAAAACAAATTTCTGAACGAAAAAAAAAAACCCATAACCCCTCCCTGCAAGTTAAATGGGTGGTCCCTAACAAATATTGTAACATGAATGCATTCTTTTCCTTTGATCTTTTTATGGTTTATCTACCAGAATGTCAGCAACAGCTAAGAACTATGAAATAATACATGCAGATACGAGATATTGTACACTTTAAATCTGGGCTGTAGTTTTATTACTCTCAAAGAGAAAGAGCCATGCAATAATCAGTGACCTAAATGTTACAAATCATAAATACCACAGTTTTCTGAGTAATCTCGCACTTTGCATTTGCATGTTCAACCATTTAACTGGGAAAACCATGGCATAATTATTGCTTGTATTAGGATATTCACACCTTAGCTAGCATTCCACATTTATCCAGGGTTTGGTACAAATATGTAAGGTTGAATAATTAATAGATATAATATGGTTACCATGGAGATAAAATATTGCAATAATGGTTTTTTGTACTAGAGATCACATAAATGTTTTTGGGACAAGGATTTTTTTTTATTATTGTAGTAGCAATATTTGGTCACTTTTTGTAGACTGGATATAAAGATTGGATTGTCACATGTGCATGCTGTTCAGATACATGTATTCTCAAATTTTGTAAATTTCATTGAAGGGAAGGGGAATTTTTCATCTGACCTGAAGGAAAAAAACAATTTTTGATAAATTTTATACACTTCCAGTTACACTCAGAATGCAGGATTTGAGGTTTAATGCTCCAACATTTTCATGGGGGCATGCCCTCAAACCCCCCTAGGAGGTTCGCATTACTTTGTTATCCTCACCGATGACAGTCATTTTTCTGGTCTAATTAAAATATTTTTGTGCTAGTATTCTTCTTTGTTTACTAGCACTTTGGACTAGTACTTAAAATAGTTTTTGGTGATACGTTAGTGTAATGCCAAAGAATTTTTTTTTGAAAAGATAAAAAAAACATCTAATTTTTATTTAATTACCTCCCTTTCAGTTTGATAGTACACCTCAAACATCTAATTTTTATTGTCTCCCCTTGATAGTAATGGTACATTGTACATTTCATACACAGATGTTTTTGCAGGAATATCTTTACACAGTTATGCAGAACTGTATTCATGTAACTCAGTTTTTTCTCTTCTTCTGTATTTTTTTACTGATATATATTGTTATCTAACTTTGATGGATGGTATGTCAAACAAATTGAACAAGATCCAATCTTCACATATTTTTTGCATCCAAAAAAAGAAACAATTACTTTGGACCACACATATAATAATATTCGAAACGGTTACGAAAGTATCATCATGAGATTAATTTAATTTATATTGTATGAGTTTTAGTTTTCATTGGAGATTGCATTGTCAAAGCTTTTGTTGTTTATTTTGAACTGTATTTTGAAGCATATTTATGTTTGTATATAACATGGTCCTGTATGAATACATGAAATCACTTAGGAATGATGTTAATAAAACAAAGATATCAAACATTTAATGCTCACGACACATTTCTGGAATAACCTTCATTAGGTATGCTCAAAGTCAAAATATTAGAAAGCCAAATAATTTTAGAAAATCTTTGGGAGCAAGAAAACCAAAGGGCCTAAGCAGAATAGCCAAAATCAACTAAGGTCACCTATGCCTGAGGGAAGAGTACATTAGTTTTAGAAATACATGTAATTACATGAATTAGGAATGTAATTTCAATAAAAAAATATATCTAATAAACCATGTCAGTGCCAAGGCACTGTCTACTGGGAAGATGATACCCTCGAGGACTAATAGTCCACCAGCAGAGGTATCGATCCAGTGATAGAAACACTGACTACCGGGCTGATGATACCCTCAGGGACTAATAGCCGAAGCACTGACTACTGGGCAGATGATACCCTCGGGGACTAATAGTCCACCACCAGAGATATCAACCCAGTGATAGTAGTAAAAATGTAGATATCTAATTTAGTGCACACCACACGTTTCTAAATATGTTCGACACTACGCATGTACGAATTAAAATATATCTTGAGTTTTATCATTGTATTATTTATACTGTATAGCCAATGAAAGACATCATGTTGGAATTAGATGGGTTTTTTTTTAGCCCATGCACATGGTTCATTGTATTTATCGAAGATTAGTATCTTGATTAACTCGTGTTTATCGGCATGATTTATTTTTAGTATTTTCAACACAAAGAATTAAGTGTTTAATTGACGACTGATTGACATGTTTTCTATATGTTTGATTCTTCTTCACAAGAAAGTCTTAATTAAAGACGGAAAAATTAACCAAAATGAAAAATACCTCGACAAGAAAAATTATTACAAGTATCAGAGGGAAAAATATTTTTTTTCATTAGGCCAAAATAAAAATTATGTTTGTTTCACCACTTGCATGTATTATTAATGATGAAAAAATATTGATGAACGAGCACCGCCTGCGTAAGATGACATTTTATTTAAAATAACAATCAGGAAGTGGTATTACTCTATTTTATTTAACTGGTCGGACGGAGTTGACCTTTAAATTTACATGAGAGCATTCGATTTTATTTTGTGTATGTACAGGGCAGTTCCCGTTATTGACATTATTGAACTGTATTCAGCAGTGTCACCGAAATCAATTCGTACAAAAGGAATAGAATGCACGATTGAATATAGCTGTATAAATGAAATTGATCAGGTAACCTGACCCTCCTAAATACATGGACTTTCCTGTAATCAGTCAATCCGTGTTAAGCCACGCCCAACCAGTTGAAAAAAATAGAGTACCGGTAATATGTTTCAATTATTAAGACAGAAATATTTTGTAAATTGAATTGTTAAGATCTGATGATTAATGACTCTATTTTAGTGTAAATCTGATATTTTGCATAGTAGTGGTGAATTTGAGCTCCCATATATATTTAAGAAAGTGAGACAGACTATATCTGTAGTCTTGGTTAATATATTGCTTGAAGAATGTTGTTGTACAGACATTAAAATAAGATATACAAGTGATTGTGATATTATGCATAGTAGTGTTCAATTTTATTTCCCATATTTCAGAAAGTGAGACAGAATGTATATGTAGTCTTGGTTAATATATAACTTGAAGAAGAATGTTGTTATAGGCAAAAAATAAAACATGCAAGTGACTATTATGATTAGCTCCTTAAAAAAATGATTTAAATTATTTTTATTTTCATCTAGTCTGAATTCTGAAATAATATATATAGAGGCCACCAGTGTTGTGATCGTATGAGAGTTGGATTTACAACTACCTATGCTATCAGTGCCTATCACTACTAAAGTTGTGAGTTTGACTCCCGCTCATGGCGATACAACATTATGTGATAAAGTTTGTCGGTGACTTGCGGCAGGTCGATGGTTTTCTCTGGGTGCTCTGGTTTCATCCACCAATAAATATGACCGAAATATATATAAATGAAATATTGTTGAAAGTGGTGATAAGCACCAATACCCTAACCCTTGAACTGAGGACAGGAAGCTCTTGACTCCATAAGTGTACATGTAATATGTTGTGTTATTTTAGTATTTTGTCTATGATTATTTCAATGTTTGATTTCAGTAATGTTCCATTTATATGTAGCCCTTGACCATTAATAATATGTGTGTAACTTGTGCTAATCAAGTTAACTGACCATAATTGAATTAGCGTAGCAAGTAAATTGATAATCTTACCAAAGTTTGTTTGATTGGAAAGTTATTGAAGACAAGAGAGTTGTAATGTTGTATAATTAGCTCTGCTCTTGTATACAAGTTGATGATCTCAATTAATCCTTACTTGAGGGACCTCTGATATTAGAGGCCCCCCTTGAATTGATTGGGAAAAACTGCCTTATAATACCATTGCTTTGTGTTATTAATATTATATATAATTATTTACACCTATCTTAAAAGATCATGTTTTCCTCAAGATGATGGTGAAATTATACCATATCTGGAAAAAAATACATTGTATAGGATTCTGGTTTATTCAAGGTTCAGTTTAGACAAATTTCACTGTATTTTCCATTTTCTTTGATCTTAACAATAGTTTACTTCATTAGTGATAGGGACCTTCATGCCTGTGATTGTATAATAGTTGAATTTACAACTAAATGTGCAATCGGTGCCTATCGCCACTAAAGTTGTGAGTTCGAAGCTGTGATACTGTGGTGTATGGGGTATGTTACCCCAACAGCATTTTGTTTTCTATCCTGTCATCATTTTTCAAATTGACTTTCATTACTACAAGAGAAATGGTCTACGGACACTACAAAACTATATATATAACAATCTTTCACAACAAAATATATAATACTATGTAAGGGGTCATCCATAATTGTCAACCATTTTCCAAAGTGTGCAAAATGCACACTATGGGGGAAGGGGTGAAAAAATTGACAATTTTAGCATACGCTTTTTATTTACTTTCCGGACTTTTTTTTGTGTCCACGGTGTTCGGTTTTATTTTATTGTTGTTTTGCATGTATATCTTTTGTGCACTTGAATATAAAGCGAAATCAAACACAGATGTGATACTTAATTCTAACTCCGATTATTTTTTTAAGCATGGCTCGACAAACAACCATGTTTGGGAATGTTTTGCCAAAACAAAACTGTATTTAGAAAAATCTACAGACAAAATAAAACATAACATTTTTTCTTTCAAAATAGGCAAAGACACCTGTAAAAAAGAAATCAATATTAAGAACTCAGTATCTGTACTTAAAATGCTCCAAAACTTGATTATTTATCTTCATGCCGGGCATTTTAAAATGGTTGATTGTACACTTTTTGAGGGGGGGGGGGTCTTGAAAAGTGTGCGTTTTGCACACTTTGGAAAATGGTTGACAATTATGGATGACCCCTAACTTAAAACACCTCTCAGTCAGAAATATATCTACTATCCATAACATTTCATCAAAAGTTTCAACTTAATGCAGTTTTTAGAAATATTATAACATAATGCTAGAGTGATACACTTTTACTCATGAAAAATGTCATTTTTAGCTCACCTTTCCAAATGCAATGTGAGCTTTTGCCATCACTTGGCGTCCGTCGTCCGTTAACTTTTCACATTTTAATCTTCTCCTCTGAAACCCCTCAGCCAAATGAAGTGAAACTTGGTAGGGAGCATCTATGGAAGGTCCTCTCTAAAGATTGCTCATTTTGTCCTGATCCATTGACAAATATGGCCGTCATAGGCAATTCTTGTTTCTGATTGGCTGATTTTTTTAAAATATTCTCCTCTGAAACCGCTTGGCCAAATGAACCGAAACTTGGTAGGCAGCATCTATGGCAGGTCCTCTATAAAGATTGCTCATTTCGTCTCGATCCGTTAACAAACATGGCCTGGTGACCACAGGCAATTCTTGTTTCTGAATGGTTGATGTCTTAAAAAATCTTCTCCTCTGAAACCGATTGGCCAAATGATTCGAAACTTGGTAGGCAGCATCCTTGGAAGGTCCTCAATAAAGATTGCTCATTTAGTTCCGATCCGTTAACAAACATGGCCGCCACAGACAATTCTTGTTTCTGATTGGTTGATTTATAAAAAATGGTCTCCTCTAAAACCGCTTTCCCAAATGAATCGAAACTTGGTAGGAAGTATTCTGGGAAGGTCCTCTATAAAGAGTGCTCATTTAGTTCCGATCCATTAGCAAACATGGCTGCCATAGGCAATTCTTGTTTCTGATTGGCCGATTTTTAAAAAATCTTCTCCTCTGAAACCGCTTTGCCAAATGAACCGAAACTTGGTAGAAAGCATCTATGGCAGGTCCACTATAAAGATTGCTCATCTCATCCCAATCCGTTAACAAAACCACTTTGCCAAATGAATCAAAACTTGGTAGGAAGCATCCTTGCAAGGTCATCTATAAAGAATGCACAGTTAGTTCTCATCCGTTAATAAACATGGCCACCACAAGCCATTCTTTTTTCTGATTGGTCGATTTCTAAAAATCTTCTTCTCTGTAACTGCTTGGCCAAATGAACCGAAACTTGGTGGGAAGCAACCAATGGAAGGTTCTGTATTAAGTTTCCTCAAAGCAGAATGAAAGGTGAGCGACACAGGCTCAGCCCACTGATCCTCTAGTTACAATTTCTGTCTACATTCAGATATTAAAGTTACCTCTCTCAAAATTAAGAAATGCATTAGTTAATGGAATTCTATTTAATAAACTTGACATTATTTAGAAATAAAAACTGATTAAAAAAAATGTACAATTATGTAAACAGACTTAAAGAGGCGGTCTACGGAGATTATCAAATGTGTTATGTTGAAATTGAAACTAAAAATTGACACCAATGCAAAAGGACATGTATAAACAAATTGTATTTAACCTTTTAAGCATCTAAAATTAACAATCAAATAAAGTAAAGGAATACAAAATTCCACTATATCTGGATGTTTCATATTAAATCACTCTTATTTTATAGTTATTTGCAAAATTTGAGAAGAAAGATGTTTGATACCTCCTTCTTTATCTTTCATTGAATTCATACTTCTTAGTTCTACACTCTCTCTCAACTCTTAAAAGAATTAACATCTTACATGATCAATTATACAATCATACTCATGTGGTCTACGAACATTACATATTTTGCTAAATACAAAAAGAACAATATCAAATGCTAAACATTTTAACTTGAACAAACAAACAAATTTGTGAAGACTAAAAGAACATCTCAACAATTTTCCAAAGCTAGTCACTTTTCAAAGTAGTCTTATAAATGTCTATTTGAACTTATGTGTTCATCAATGTTTGATTTCATTTTTGAAGAACAACATCTGTACAATCCCATAATTTGTTTGGCTGACTGGCCAATTATAGCACACTTTGTTCTTCATTCTTTTCTCATCAGTCATATCTGGATCTACTACTGTACACCCCCTTCATACTGATATGCCAAACTCGGAGGAATATGTAAAATGCAGAGAAAGCATGCTAACAACAACAACATGTAGGGTATTTTCTTTACATCACTCCGCAATAATAAGTTATCATTTTGACAAAATATTTACACCCAACGCTTTAGAAATGACTTTGCTTTTAAATGATGTCAAATTGCACACGAATGACTGGCTGTTGAACGTGACATTGACAATATTTTTTGTGAAATTTCAAGTTTGAAGACAGAAAACATCAAATTCACCCCATTTTATTTCCACATCAATCTCTGTATGCAATGTACTATTACAAACTTGTATTTTAGATGTATATTACAAACTTGTATTTTAGATGTATATTACAAACTTGTATTTTTAGATGTATATTACAAACTTGTATTTTAGGTGTATATTACAAACTTGTATTTTAAATGTATATTACAAACTTGTATTTTTAGATGTATATTACAAACTTGTATTTTAGATGTATATTACAAACTTGTATTTTAAATGTATATTACAAACTTGTATTTTAGATATATATTACAAACTTGTATTTTAGGTGTATATTACAAACTTATATTTTAGGTGAAAATATTGGAACGAATGGTAAAAACATAGACGATATTATGAACAAATCATTGACTAAAATTATCAAAGTAGATCAAGCTGACGTAAGTGTTGGAACGTTATTGACTTATTAGGCTTATGGGTGTTCAATGCCACTTTCAAAAATATTTCAGTTAAATTGTGGAAGACAGCTTTATTGTTGAAGGAAATGAGAGAAAATCACAAACATGCGGCAATTCATTTATGAACTCTATCAAATAAAATTAACATTTTTTCAATATTGACGTCTTCTGAGTGCAAAACTGTTTAAGCCCAGAATTTTTAAAGACTAGTCTCATCTTAAAGTGACAGTGTCTACGATTTTGTCTATGGCTTCAGTCAATATTAATTTCTTAGGTCCATAAAAACTCATATCGACCTCTATAAAAGACTATTATTGTATAGTAACAGAGTCAGGTCATTGATACTGACAATATCGCTCAGAGGATCAAAATAAAATAAAATTGTCCTAATTACTGATAATTATGTCTCCCCTTCGAACGAAGGGAGACATATTGTTTTAGTCTGATTTTTTATTCCGCTTCTTCTGCCTCTTCTCAGCGTAGCTTGTCCAGACCATAACTTTTTTGTCTTTCCAGATAGGTTAATTATATTTGGTATGTGGGTGCATGACCATATGGCGGTGTGTCACGTACCATAATGACCTTCGTGAGACCTTGACCTTTGACCTCAAGGTCAAATAATTGTTTTTTAAATAGTATTTTCTTGTCCGGGCCATAACATTTTTGTCTTTCGAGATAGGTCAATGATATTTGGTATGTGGATGCATGACCATAAGGCGGTGTGTCACGTACCGTAATGACCTTTGTGGGACCTTGATCTTTGACCTCAAGGTCAAATAATTGTCTTTCGAGATAGATCAATGATATTTGGTATGTGGGTGCATGACCATAAGGCGGTAACTTATTGTTGTACAGATGGCTGCATTAAGGGAAGACATAAGTTTTAGGTATCTAAAACAGTTCTTCCTAGTTTTATATATTTCTGTATTACTGTTTTAGATATAACATTGTACTTCATTAATTTCCGGTTTAGGTGAGAATATTAACGAGTTCAAATAATAATATGATGTAACAAAATATCTGTTACTTTGCCTGAAAATAAGTATAGTAGTATTAGCATTATAAAGGAATATCCTATTTTGAATATATTGTTTGTTTTTTCTATAATTTTTTCAAATGCTTTTTGTACTAAGAAAAAAATTTATGATATATTGGCACAAAATAAAGGACATTTCCATTAATACTGGCAAATTATGCACATATTTTACTTATAAAGACACTTTTAAATTTGAAGAATATTTACATATCAAAAAATTTACAAACAGGCAAATACTATGCAAATTTAGAACCAGTGCCCATAGTTTACGAATTGGAACTGCTCGCTAAGAAAAAACTAAAGACAGTTCTGGAAATTGTTCAAAATTGGAAAAGGAGAATCGGATATGTAAATTCTGTAATCTACGTATGATAGAGGATGAATTTCACTTTTTACTAAAATGTCCATTATATAGTGATATTAGACATAATTTTATTGATAATATACAAAGAAATTGTGATAATTTTCATCACCTTTCTGAAAAAATTTTTTTTATGGATTCTAACAAATGAAGATAATAATATACTTTTAAAATTATGTGATTTTTTATTGAAAGGGTTTAACTTGAGAACAGTTACGTCTATATGACCAACAGGATATACTTTATATAGGTTTAAGGTTACAATTATTTTATATTATAGTTTATTTTATCAACTTGAATACATTTACATTTGTAAATAATATTGTCATCAGGATATTTGTGCTTTAATTGATCTGATTTATTAATAACTCTTCATAACTGTGTGTTAGCATTTATTATTGTGCTTTGACTTAAATGTTTTTTCGATCATCTGGTATCAACCCTAGAATAACATTATATTACAAAATGTGTCATGTCTTCTTTATTTGGTTTTTTCATTCTTTTATATGTTGATCTTTGTATGCCCCTTGTGGGCCCAAAATTGGAAAAATAAAATTCTTGATTCTTGATTCTTGATTCTTGTACATTTTTACATCAGAGATACACAGAGACGTTCATAGTTTCATCTGATTTAGTTGGACGTGCTATAGGATCACATGGGTCTAATATCAAGAAGGCAAGGAATATCCCAGGAGTCAGTAGTGTAAAGACGGTCGACTGTGATGACGGAGGATACAGATTTTATGTGCATGGTGAGGTAAATATTACATAATACCATGAAAGGCTTCCTATACTACCACCAGATAGGATTTTAAAAACTCCTGGCTTCTTGATGGAGTAAAAATGATTTTGTCAGTGAATGCTCTCTAAATTCTACTTTCTAATATTAGCAATTAGATTTTGAAGTGCCTGTGACAAGCCAGGAAAGTGAGCAGTCATGTATTTGTGTGTTAGGAATGTTGATTTTGTCTCTATTTTTCTATTGGATTTTTTATTGGTATTCATTTTGGTGGTAAAATACCATTACTGTTATAGTAAAAGTTTTCTCAAAATAGTAGTCAGAATTCATCATTATTTATTCTTTTAATAAATGATATACAATCAAACCTGCCCATGTGGTCACCTCTATTAAGCAGTCACCTGTATTAAAAGGTCACCATTTTCTGGCCCTGTCATTGATAATTTCATATAAATAAATTTGTAGCAAATGCTTGAATTTGATTGGTTAGAATTTTTTATCCATCATGTCATAGATAAGAATTTTAACCAGAAGTCACATGTTGGGGTCTCAATTGGGAAATTTTTTTATTTTAATTCTTTTTAAGCAATTATTATCCATCAAAATATTTTTAGGACAAGATAAAAATTAATTAGGAATTCATTTATAAGGATTGATCACAATTTTTTGTTCGGTTCATTCGAAGTAAACTAAAAAATGTGGTACACACCCTTGCGTGACCCGCTTCGCGGGTTACACAGTGTACCACATTTTTGAGTTTATTTCTTCATGAACCGAAAAAAAATTGAGATCAATCCTTAAATGGATTGAACCTTTTTAAAAAGGTCATTTGTCTTTGTCCCAAAGGTGACCTCTTAATACAGGTCTGAGTGTACATGTATGTAAATAATAAGAGGACCTTGTTATATACTTTCAGACAAGAGAAGCAGTGAAGAAAGCAAGATCTATTTTAGAATTCTGTAAAGAAACATTCAAAGTCCCCTCACAGTTTGCAGGTATATATGCCTTTAGTACAAATTATATCATTCAAGTAGCATACCATATATGTACTACAAAGTCAAGAGATTCTGAACAGACCAGTTTTTGTGCTAGAAATTCTGAACAGAGTCGAAACATTACTGAACATTGCTGAAAATTCTGAACAATTTCTGAACATTACTGAAAATTCTGAACAGATTCTGAACATTGCTGAAAATTCTGAACAGATTCTGATTATTACTGAAAATTCTGAACAATTTCTGAACATTACTGAAAATTCTAAACAGATTCTGAACAGATTCTGAACATTACTGAACATTGCTGAAAATTCTGAACATTACTGAAAATTCTGAACAGATTCTGAACATTACTGAAAATTCTGAACAGGGTCTGTGCATTATCTTTCTTCTTAAATCAATATATTTTACTTCATTTTCATTAGATTTTAACTAAATATAGAATGTGATATTTCACTAATTAATTATTTTAAAAAAAAATTAGAACAACTATATCATTTCATTTCTCATTAAATTTGACATTTTCTTTATTTCAATCTTTCTTCTTAAATCAATATATTTTATTTCATTTTCATTAGATTTTAACTAATTATAGAAAGGGATCAGAGAAAGGATATTTTACTAATTAGTTTTTTTTTAAATTAAATTACAATAACTATATGATTGCATTTCTTATTAAATTTGTCACTTTCTTTATCTCAAATTTTTCTTCTTAAATCAATATATATTTTACTTCATTTTCATTAGATTGTTTACTAAATATAGCTTGTGATATTTAACTAATTAATTATTTAAAAAAAATTAAATTACAACAACTATATTATTTCATTTTTGATTAAATTTGTTATATTTTATATCAATTTTTTCTTCTTAAATCAATATATTTGGAGTCTTCAACCTATGCCAACAATTTGAAATATCATACATATTCAAGGTATGCCAACTAACACATTACTACATGTGTTTTTTTTAAACAATTAATGATAATTACAGGTAAATAAATTTGGAAATGTAGGTCTCAAATTAAAGTGTAATTTATAAAGAACTATTTTTTTAATCTAAATAT
>MJUT01010099.1:97774-113064 GCA_002080005.1 Gigantidas platifrons
CATTTTCATTTGTATTGCCATTGGAATTTGGAACATTTGTTTGGACATCTAGAATATTAAATTCTTGCATTTCCACATTTTCCAAGTCAAAATCATTTGGAGACTACAGCTGCCGTATAAGCGTCAAAATGATCAGACATTTTGTTTTGTTTGTTTTTAATTTTACGATTGTTCAAAGCAGACGATTTTTCATTGAAAAGGGGTGGTGAAAGGAATTAGGAAACTGACAATCTACAATGCACTTTTAACAATGCCGTTGTTTGTTTATATTTAAATCTGTTGTGTTATGCTAGTGAAATGATTCGATTTAGAATAAGCAAGTGTTCGATTTTAATGTATCAATAAAATGATTCAATTAAAATAATTTATAAAAGTACTAAAACTTTTTCATTTGTTTAATTGTTTCAGTTTACAATCATGTGTGTATTCACCGTAACACAACAAGGGACGTAACCACTACACTTAAAGTTGTCTAAAAGTAGTTCTGGCGGGAAAAAACTGATATTTCACATGTGAAATATCGGAATTTGTTTCACGGATAAATCTCCATAATTCACACCTATCTATATAATAATAATTATGTTCAAATTAACCAAAAAGCTTTGTAAAACTTATATATAAAATATTAAGTCTGTTAAAATTGAACAAAAATCTGTAAATAAAAAAGATGAAAATTTTTAGAATATTTTAAATAAACAATCTTTTAAAAAGTCTTGATTTAAAACATGCAATTAAACAATTTTCTTAAAATCTAAATTCAAAATTTTAGAATAATAACTATTTATACATTTAGAATTATCAGAATTTTTGGACAATATATTTTAATTGCTCACTCCAACCTAATTACATGTAATCATAAGATCAGTCATTTTCATATTGAAGTGATTTGGGATAATATTTGATATTAAAATATATGTGCTTATAATGTCCTGATTTATTTTCATAAAGTTTGATAATAAAATTTCTTGTATACTTACTCAAGATATGTTTAATTTTGCATATGTCATAAATTCGAAATGCAAAAGTCATATCTCCAGGGGGTGTAATAACCTGATCCGTATTACATGGGGGGTGTAATAATGTGTGCCATATTACATGGGGGTGAGATATGGATTTTTCAAAATGGCGACCGGAAATTTTGAATGAGATGAAGTATTTAGGTTTTCACTTGTAATTATAAAGTCGTCTTTTTTTTATTTTTAAACTTTTTTTCTGAGGAATTCACGTTTTTTTTTTTTTTTGTCCGATTAGTTTTCATTATTAATGTTTTGTTGTTTACTTCTGTCGCGTCTGCTACTGTCAAAATGAATAACTGAGAAAACATGGAACATGGAAAATGCTCGGTATGCAATGAATGATAACACTGCTGGCTTCATAAATCAAATGAAAACACAAATAGGAAAACTGAGTATAAACTGAAATTAATCATAAATTAGTAATTTTGAAATAACTTTTTGAGGCATGTTTTTCAAATGGCCATCAAACACAGACTTAAATAATCTGTGAATCTATCAGCAAAAACTATCATTGCATTTTGTTTCGAAATTTTTTTTTAATTCAGTTGTGTTTAACTTGTGTATTCTCAAAATGTTATCATAGAAAATTATTTTGAAATTATAGAGTAAAAATACATAAAATTATGTTTTTATTGATACATAAATTATCAAAATCGGACATGAATTGACTTCAGAGTAATTTTTTTAAGAATATGAAATATATAGGGAATATTGGAATCGTACGAATACTTTTGTCCACAGTCTGTATATGATAAATAGGTTATGATATGGCATTTTTCATATTACATGCCATATCAACCCTCGACCCATATTAGCCCTCGGGCATTCGGCCCTTGGGATAATATGGAGGTCTCGGGTTAATATGACATGTAATATGAAAAATGCCATATAATATTCTATAAATATGTGTTCATAATGTCCTGATTTATTTTAATAAAGATTGATATTCGTATATATGTGCTGATATACTGATTTATTTTGTTATTTCCAAAAAAAATGCTTTTAAATATTTACTTCTAACTTAGTTTATTCACTCAAAACTCACATAAAAACAGTTTTACACTAATTAAACATGACTAGTCATGTTTACATAGCAATTAACCTATTCAACATATGCCAAAAAAAAATCTTACCTTTTAATAGACAAGACAAGACAAGACTAGACGTAGGTTGAATGAACCATATATTTCACTTCATTTTAAAAGATTGATTAAAAACCTTTAAGTGGCCCCAACTAAAGTGCTAAAACAACAATCTACACTCACTATAAGTGAGTATATAAGTAAGAGCAAAATAATTCTAATATGACGTCCTTCAAACGCTTTGAGTCCAAACCTGTGGTAAAATTAATATATACCTACACCCATTGTAATTTATGACGTCATCGACAATTTATAACGATATTTTACCATTTTCTACATATTAGAATCGAAATAATTCATGGTAGCCTGAATTTATATTATTTTTACCACGGGTAGGCACTTTATGCCTATATTTTACCACTCGCTAATGCTCGGGGTAAAATAATTGGCATAAAGTGCCTACCAGTGGTAAAAATAATATAAATTCAGGCTACCATGAATTATTTCTTAATTTTATTGACCTGTATATCATAAAAACAGTATGGTATCAATTGCCAATTGATACAACCTGCATCCAGTGAAATATTACATGATATATTTAGTTAAAATGTTCATAATCTGTTCAGAATTTTCAGCAGAATCCATGCAGGGATATCTCTCTAATATATTTAAACTGGATACAGGTTTATCAGTTGGCAATTGATACCATGCTGTTTTTATGATATACAGGTCAATAAAATTATTTTGCTCTTTCCAATCATTTGCCGATCATCTGTCAAAATCTCATAATCTGAAAGCTTCTCCTTTCCGAGCAATTGGAGTTTTGAAAGGCACGATCATTGAAAAATGGATATGGCTCACCGTGGCGGAAAAAATGAATGAACATGCTGAAGTCGGAGTACAGGATTGCTGAACCGCGGAGTAGGAACTTAAATCGGTAGATATCAGCATCAAAAGATCTGGGTTTTTTTTTTACTAGAAAAGCACCTCAAGCAA
Organism: Gigantidas platifrons; assembly: GCA_002080005.1. Taxonomy (NCBI): domain Eukaryota; kingdom Metazoa; phylum Mollusca; class Bivalvia; order Mytilida; family Modiolidae; genus Gigantidas; species Gigantidas platifrons. The sequence goes on from MJUT01010099.1 coordinate 100,869, forward strand.
TTTGCATTTTAAGGCGATGAAATACTAGATATAAACATCTTTTGACTACGAATAAAAACATAGCTTGAGAAGTCCTTAAAATGAAATTGGAAGTCATTTATCCCTTTCATCATTTTTATATATATTTGTCATCTCTACACGAATTTATCAAAAGAGTAACAACTCTAGAATAACTTTTACTAGACGTACTACTAGCCCATAATCTTTCGGACAGATAACTCAGCTATAATCAGACGGTTTTTAGTAGAAACAACAGAAGAGGATTACACTTGAACATGGTACAAAGCTGAAAAGAATTTGCCAAATCCTCTATGAATTTTTTTGTACACATTTCCTTTAGACTAATCAGCCTTTTTGGTTTCATTTTTCTTCTGCCATCATTGTCATTTGAATGCTCCACCCTTTGGTCTGTAACAAACAAGTCTATGATTTTATACTTTGGCCAATTTGAATTGTTGTGTATACCATTTCTTTTGAGTTTGTCTTTGATTGTTCTCAAACAAAGAAGAAGTTCGTGTTTCTGGAAAAATTTATTCATAACTTCCTTTAACTGGAATTTTTGCATAAGTGTCCTCAATGTCATGTCCTTCCAATCATGCGTTTTATGAGCTTTATTATCAATTGAAAGAGCAGCCCACATTTCTTCGTAATCAATGGTTTCTAAAAGATTGTTCACTTTCAATGTATTGCTCACAGCGACATCATCACTGGGGTAAAGCTGATGACCGTAACTCCAATTACGGTCATCCCAAGATGGTGGACGTGGAATCAGGTAAGAATCTTTTTTGTCGATTAAATTGTTTCTGTAATATATTTTAAATGGCACATGCATTGATACGATAGTAATCTATGAAGTTATCACAAGGAAATCACAAATTATGACTGAAAAATGTACCGGTATATGAAAGAGAAAATCTGATTTTAAAAAATCGCTAAGATGACCGTAACTGAAAACTGAGATGACCGTAATTGCAGTTTTCATTTACGGTCATCTTAGCAATTTTTTAAAATCGGATTTTTTCTTTCATATATATTTTTAAGTCGTAATTTGTGATTTCCTTGTGAAAAGTTCATAGATTACTATCGTACTAATGCATGTCTCATTTAAAATACATTATAGAAACAATTTAATCGACAAAAAAGATTCTTACCTAATTTCATGTCTGCCATCTTGGGATGACCGTAATTTACAGTTACGGTCATCAGCTTTACCTCAGCGATCATCAGGTGTGTTGTTTATTTCTGTGCTTTCGCATCGTTGTTGTGTTTCGGTTTCTCATATTTCGTTTTCTTCACGGTGATCCATTTCTACTGATATTGGGTTAAGATCAGAATTAAGTACGAAACTTTGTTTTTCAAACATGTCTTGAACTGTTTCCAGATTATATTCAACATGTTCATGAAAACCAAAACCTTCCTCTGCGTTGATATGCAAATGAGAATAAGTTGCATCATGTGTATTATATGAATTGTCTGTCAAAACAGCATGTGCCTCTGAAAGTATACTACTTAGCTCAAATACTGGACTTGCATCATCTTCAGAAAGTTCTATTTCATGCTGGAATGAAAAAGTTTCCAAATGATTGTTTAAGGACTGGACTGATTCCTCTCCATCGCTGAAGAGGTCACCTAGTCTTAAACCAGACAAATCATTGTGTGGATACCTAGCTGCATTCCTTTGTATACCTATGTCCCGTGAACGTTCCACTCCAAAAGACATAGATTGGCTGCTTTCAATGTGTACGTTTGCAGATGAAGCAATTGAGTCAACTTTCAGCAAAGTTTCATTGTCCAATTCACTTTCAAAGTCACCAACTAAGCACCCAGAATCAAGATTATCATCTTCTTTATCTTCATCGTCATTGTCTATTTCAAGCTCTTGTATGTTGTTTGTGGATGTTAAGTGTAAAGGATAACTATCAGTCATGTGTCCCTCTACTATAATTTTGCCTTGTAACCTGCACATATTTATGTCTTCAAGCGAAGTGACTTTGTATGTTTCTTTCAGCTTGAAATCATTGTTGGTTTGTCTGTTGCTTTTTCTTTTCTCCAATGGTCCTTTTCTAGCTGATACATTCATTGTCAGCGGTTTTCCATCTTCATCACGAACCCCATAGTTATGCCACTGACCATCACTTGATGTTGCTAGAATATTAACGTTGTAATTTTCACAAATATTTAAAACTTCTTTTATCATCTGACTCATAACATCCAATGACATACTTGGACCCTTTAATGCATATGCGATTAGATACACATTACTAAACTCTATTTGATAGACCTGATCTAGATCCGATAACATGAACACAAGAATTTCAGATGCAACTGTCCTGCACAAGTTGTAAGACGTTTCCATCCAACATTTCACTATGACTAAGCTTTCACAGATTGTTGACAAGCATGTAGACTCGAAAGGTTTTGTTCTAGATTTTGGTTTGGAATAAGGTTCTTCAGCTGAATCTGTACTCAGATTGTCTAGCTTGAGTGTTGAACAAGCTGGAAATTCTCCAAGTAAGATTACTTTATTCTGTACATATTCCTTTATCATGTCCTTAACTATCGGTGCAAATCGAGTTAATTGTGTGTGATTAATGCCATAGAGTCTTACTAATTCATTCCAACAAGTCGTCCACAAGTGATCATCAAACTGAGTATGAAATAGAGTCAAGAAATCCTCTGACCAACAGGTAAATAACAAATCACAACAATTGTAAGCCTTCATTTCACATAAAATTTGTGGAAGGTAGTATTCTGGGATTGTGTAGTACGCATTTGGGGAAAAGGAATCAGAAGATTTACACTTATTCTCGTACATAAACTTGATGTCACCAGTATTCTTATCTCTCAAAGATCCATCAGGGCTCACAACCAAGAATGTTTCGAATGTACCTTCTGACACCCCTCTTCAAAGTAATCCAGGTCTGGAAAGAGAAAGGGCAACACTTTTGCTGTCAGTGTTGCTAAAGCATCGATCTCATTTAGAGTGCCAAATTCCATCCTTTTTTGTATTTCCAAGCTTGTATCAGGCTTTTTCTTCTTTTGAATTACTATATCATAATGCTCTTGCTGCTGTCCGAGTATTCCCAATCCAATAGCTCAGTGAGCAGTACTTCCTGTGACCCTAACATTGTTTCTTATCGCATGCCATTGCTCGCTTCTCTGTTTTATATATCTACGATCGTCAGTTTGATAATTCTCATTTAAAGACAAAAGATTTTCCTGTTCATTAACAAAAACCGTGTCTGTATTCACGAAAAAGCTTTGTTGATTATTCATAGCCGATCCGTATTTCACAAGCATGTTCGTCAGCGCAAGACTCTCTGTCAGCTGTTGTCTTACTTCGGTTCTACTAATACACGCAATGAACATATTACTGGGTAAAACTTCGACTTTCTCCAATTTGTTCCCCCAAGCTTCTAAAATTTGTCTTTGTATTGCTTCAGGTGTGTTCCCTTTTCTCTCAGTCCTTTATTTTCTTTTGCTAGTATTTTTACAATGGCGTGTAAGCGTGACAAATGTAAACCACTTTCTTTTTGTCCAAGAAGATACAAATATGATATCCCCCTTTCTTCATAGCTTTCAATCATTTTAGCACTTTCTTCTACAAATTTCAAATTGTTTTCATGAACTTCTTTTCGAGCTCTTAAAGTAGGTGACTTTTCATGTTCCCAACAATCAATATCTCCCATTTTTTCCCTTTCCACGGCTTATCTTTTTTCAATCAAATGCAAGTTTAATGGTTTACTTCCAAAATGACTTGCTAAAGCTGTAATTGCTTCTTCATTTATACCTGGAAAGAAGGGTTTCGATGGTTCAGCATTGTGGTATAAGTTTTGTCGACTGGGAACAGCAAAATTAATCGAGGACTCTGCAGGGTTAAAATATCCCTTTTCTGACACCCCTCCTACTACATGTCCTAAATGTCTTAACCCAGACATGAAGCATAAAAACTTGCCATGAAAAGTCTATATCCTATTTTCCAAAATTTGACACATTTTGGATTATAGCACATTATTATATGACTATAAATATTTCTTTTGTCTGATTGGCTGACGTCCCTAGAAACGTTCTTTGATAAAACGTTATAATCACCTCACGCGACATAACGCACTGTGAATATAACATTCCAACGTCTTGCACCATACGAAACTAAAGAAAACGTCGTGATAAAAGCTTATTATAAGGGTATAACCAACATATAAAATGTGTCATATAATAAAACAATTAATGACTTTCAATTCGGTGAATACCAGGATTTATTAACCCAAGAATAATATATTTACCTCGGCCCTAAGTGGCCTCGGTAAATATAATATTCTTGGGTTAATAAATCCTTGTATCCACCTCATTAAAAGTCATTAATTGTATATTATCGTTGTTGAATCACAGTTAAACCACGTTACTACATCAAGGGATAAGAGTTACCAGATATTGTCGATAGGGAATGAGTGGTTCGCTAAAAGTTCATCAAATTTAATGTGAAGATGAAGTTGGCCCGCTTTTTTTTAACTCTTCCACTACACTAGGTATTAAACTGGTCGATATAATCGTCTGTATTTTCTTGATCTGTAATCAATTCATTATCTGATGTTGCATTGTGAATCTTATCCTCATCCTGACATTCAGTTTGGTCATAGTGATCATTGAATTGAAGTGATCGCTTGGTTTCGACTACCTTTTTTTTTTTGGCGTGTTTTGCCTTTTCTGTTTTGAACCATTGTCTCTTAAGAAAACTACCGGTAAGTCTTTTGAAACGATGATAGTTTTTCCATCATTTTCAATATTTGATGGAATAATTCCAGCATGAATTTTTGTTTGATATCTGAGTTTCCCTGATCGTTCATCCAACTCAAGTTCTCTGTATTTGAGGGTATTTTTTTAATGGGAATCCAATACAGTGATCAACAATGTCCTCCAAACTGTCGTGGATAAAGCTACAAAAGTAGCATCTATATTTTTTCATTGTCATCCATACAAACTGTATTAAAAATAAAAACAGATAAGTATAACTCATACATATCAACTTGATAAACATTATGCTGAATAAGGGGTCCTTAAAACACTTAAAGTGGCTTGAATGTAAAAAATAATCTCAATGAAAAATCAAATGGACTTGTTTTAGATTTGTGACAGGCGTTCATTGATAGTATCAAAGCGCCAAATGTCTGTCAATGGATCATAAGTGATGTTTTTTTTAGAAGGAATGCAATTTTACAACTTGAAAACATCAAAAAGAATGCTAAATCTAAGAGACAGTGATGATATTGATTCAAATTGAACATTAATTTACTCCGTGTTCGGTAGTTCCAAATGAAATTGTTACTCCGAGTTCTGCATATCATACGACCGCGGTGAGCCATATCCATTTTTCAATGATCGTGCCTTTCAAAACTCCAATTGCTCGGAAAGGAGAAGCTTTCAGATTATGAGATTTTGACAGATGATCGTTAAATGATTGGGCATTGCGTACAGAGATTGACGTGGAAATAAAATGGGGTGAATTTGATGTTATCTGTCATCAAAAAATATTGTCAATTTCACATTCAACAGCCGATAACTTCAAGAATGTCCAGTCATTCGGTGCAATTTGACATCATTTGAAAGCAAAGTCATTTCTAAAGCATTGGGTGTAAATATTTTGTCAAAATGATTACTTATTATTGCGGAGTGATGTAAAAAAAAAATACCCTACCTGTTGTTGTTATTAGCGTGCTTTCTCCATGTTTTACATACTCCTCCGAATTTAGTATATCAGTATGAAGGGAGTGTTGTAGGGGCTTTCCCCTGGTACTGTTGGTTGTTTGTCAGTATTGTCCTTCTGCAGTTTGATTCTCAGTCTCCATCTCTGTGTTCTAATTACAGCTTTTCTTTTCTCATTTTCTTTTTGAATTACTTTGATTTTTTCATTCATTTCTTTTATAGGATGCACTGGTTTCTTTTTTTCTTTTTTTTTGGCTTTTTATTTTGCTCTGTATCTTCTTTGTTGTTCTTTTTTTTAGCTCACCTGGCCAAAGACCATGTGAGCTTTTGCCATCAGGTTTCGTCCGTCGTCGTCGTCGTCTGTCGTAAACTTTTCACGTTTTAATCTTCTCCTCAGAAACCACTGAGCCAATTTAGACCAAACTTTGGTGGAATGGTTCTTGGATGGCACCCTTCCAAAATTGTGTCCGGTGATCCCAACTTCCGACCAAGATGGCTGCCAAGCTAAAAATAGAAAAAAGGGGGGATGAAATTTTAATTGTCCATTGCTGCTTTTGTATAAGTCAAATTTTAACTGCAGCTACATGGCAAGAAGTAGTTTAACATAAACTCGGTTTTTTCTGTGAAATGTTTCTTTCAGCCGATTTATACCGATTATGCAAATTAGGCATATTTTGATAAAAGATCACATTTAAATCTTCTTCTCTGAAACCGCTAAACCGAATTAAACCAAACCTGGCAAGGATGGTCCCTGGGTTGGTCCCTTTCAAAATTGTGTCCGACAGCCCCGCCCTCCATTCAAGATGGCTGCTGTTGCTAAAAATAGAAATTTCTTCAATTGTCCATTGCTGCTTTAGTATCAGTCAAAATGAGCTCAAATTTTAACTGCAGCTACGTGACAATGAGTAGTTTAACATATATTTCGTTTTTAGCTCACTTGGCCTTTAGACCATGTGAGCTATTGCCATCACTTTTCGTCCGTCGTCTGTCCGTCAACATTTCACATTTTCATCTTCTCCTCAGAAACCACTGGGCCAATTGCAACCAAACTTTGGTGGAGTGATCCTTGGGTAGCCCCCTTCCAAAAATGTGTCCGGTGATTCCGACTTCCAACCAAGACGGCCGCCAAGCTTAAAATAGAAAAAAGGGGGGATGAATTTTTTTTTAAATCTTCTCGTCTGAAACTACTGAGCCAATCTCAACCAAACTTTGCTGAAATGATCCATGGGTGGTCCTTGGGTGGTCCCCTTCCAAATTTGTGTCCAACATTGCAGAACTCTGACCAAGATGGCTGCCACAGCCGAACTTAATTTAGCATAGGACCCTATGGGAAATTCCCATAAAAATCTTCTTGTCTGAAACCATTTGCTCAATAAGAACTAAATTTTGATAAAATAGTCATTGGATGGTCCTCTTCCAAAATTGTGTCTGGTGGTCCCGCCCTCTGACCAAGATGGCTGCACAGCTGAACTTAGTTTAACATAGGACCCTATGGGAAATTCACATAAAAACCATCTTGTCTGGAACCAGTAACTCAATTAGAACCAAACTTTGATGGAATAGTCATTCGATGGTCTTCCAAAATTGTGTCCAGCAGTCGCGCTCTCCCACCAAGATGGCTGCCACAGTGCAGTTGCATTGTTATTGAAAGCAGCTTTGATCCAGGTGAGCAATTACAGGCTCCTGGGAGCCTCTGGTTTGTCTCCTCATTTCCTTAAGCATTGCTATGTTATTCTTTTTTTTCTTTGATTTTCACATTCTTTTTGTTTCCTTTCTTCTTCATTTGCTCATATTTGTCTGTATCTGTTTTCATTTTGTCTCTATATCTTTTGATTTTGGCTACTATATTGGCCCCTTTTTGTGTTTTCTTCTTCTGTCTCTATTTCATTCAGTTTATTGTTGTGGAAAAGGTTAATGGTACATTATCATATACAATGTGGTTTTGTAGTGTCTATAGACCATACATGAATTTATTGAATTTCATTGTTTATTATCATAATATAGCAAAATAGATTTTTGATGAAGATTTATGGTAACAATGTTACTAAGCATTAATTATTCATTTGTCTACTGTAAGAAATTTTATAATTTACTCATATTTTATACAACAAAATGAGTATGTAGCAAATTACCCATATTTGTTTAATTTTGTACAAAATAAGATGACTAATCAATTAATAATCCTAATTTAAAATGGAAACATCATTTTATAATTGTAAGATACATAATTTGAGTTCTAAACCTTAAAATATGAACTTTAAAATATTGGTCTACGGACAATGTTTTCCTCAACTCAGAGGAAAGCCTTGTCACATCTATCAAAAACTTTGTTGCTTTCTACAATCGATATATATGCCTTGGTCTGATATAGAAAATAATAAGATATATTAAACTGAAGTGCAATATGGTGTAGTTATAATTAGGTGATCTTAAAACTATGGTCTACGGACACTACGTAAAAACATGCATCTTTAAAATTTCTTTTTTTTTAAGGTTATGTAAAAATGAATTAGTGTAGAACTTATAACGAGGAGATGAATCAATGTACTAACAATACCAACGGAAGTGGTTTCTAAGTTTCAGCATAGAATGGACAATCAGAGCGAATGACCGGAAATAGCCTATTAATTAGAATAAAAAATAACTATCCAGTTTAAAAAAAAAAAAAAAAAAAGGAATCCGTACAGCTTCTTTACATGAAACGATTAATTTATTTTATAAATTGACAATCGCTAGACCTTCTTGTTTCGCCCCTAAGTTTACGTCACACAAGTATTGTTACGTCATGTCATTCATTCATGATCGCTGTCACTCTCAGAGTAAACAATCATTGCCCTAAGTTTCTTTGGTGGCGATTTACAGTTGGTTGCCGAATAATTGTTTATGTATTGAACGGTGCAGTTCCCAGCAATGTGAAAAGAATGTCTTGGAAATTGTGCAAAGCCAAAGGACTGTTTTGAAGTCGTACCAGGTTTATTCACTTGTTTTCAGGCAAGAACTGAAGGAGACGATGTTTTGATATCCGTACATATATAGTATAACTAATCGTAGATTTTGAATATCAAAATAAGACCACGAGTGACCGAAGTACGCATAAGGATTAAACGAGTGGACGGAACTTGTTCCGTCCACGAGTTTAATCGTTAATGCGTATTCGGTCACGAGTGGTCTTATTTTGATATTCAAAATGTATGACTTAGTTATACTGTTTATTATATAGACTTTCAAAATTTCTTATCGATTATTTTTTTTATTTGTATATTTGATTGCACGCGTGCGAATCTACGAGCAATGATACTACAGGGTTCAGTTGGAAGGATCTGCCATCTTGAAAATGTGAAATCCTATTTTTCATATTTACAACAATGTACAAAAATAATTACATTGCTTACCTTGAAAGCTTATTCTAGTTAAATTAAATCCCAATTGAAGCGTGTACGAAGCCAAATAGCGTCTAATCTTTACGTTTCAAACTGGAAGTCTTCATATGACGTCAATGACGTCATCTTGGTTATGTGCCAAAGTCATCAATAACATTTCGCGGAATTTTTTCAGCTTACAATCGTATGTGTAAATTCACCGTTGCACAACAAGGGACGTAACCAACACACTTATAGTTTTGCAAAGTAGTTCCGGCGGGAAAAAACTGATATTTCACATGTGAAATACCGGAATTTATTTCACGGATAAATCCCCATAATTCACACCTATCTATATAATAAATGGATATATTTTTAAAATTGTAATTGAAATTTGTTTTATTCATTTTGATTTTTTATAAGTGGGTATTTTAAATAAATATTTGAAATTAGTAGGATAAATCTCGAGTCTTACATACAACATGTGTAAGTAGTGCTTGGTTATAGGTAGGTATTTTTACCACCAATCACCACCTGACACCACCGATCACTGCCGATCACCACCGGACACCACCGATTCCCGAAAATATGAAGTAGAATGTCAAAATTTTTAAGAAATGTTGTAAAAAATGATATTTTGAATAAAAACAAGTGGAGAATAATTCTGTTTTTTTAGGAGGATTTGATGACCGTATCTGAAATATCATATGAAAACCACATTTTTAGCTCACCTGGCCAAAGGCCAAGTGAGCTTTTTCCATCACTTGGCGTCCGTCGTACGTCGTAATTTTTTTCAAAAATCTTCTCCTCTAAAACTCATAGACCAATTGTACCCAAACTTGGTCTGAATCATCACTAGGGTGTTTAGTTTGAAAATTGTGTCCGGTGATGGCATGCACCAATCAACATGGCCGCTGTTACTAAAAATAGGACATATGGTAAAATTGCAGATTTTGGGTAATAACTCAGAAACCGTTTGTAATATCAAAAATCTGACATGGGGTAAAAACGTGCAGCATGTTAAGATCTACTGCCCTGAAATTTTGAAGTGAATTCTATTACCCATTTCGGAGCTATTGCCAATTTCAGTCCCCTACCGACGAAGTCGAAGGGGACTTTAGGTTTTCACTCCGTCCGTCTGTCCGTTGTCCGGCAGATCAGTTTTCCGCACTTTTTTCCGTCATGCTTGCAGATATTGATTTGATATTTGGTATATAGCTTCACCATGACAAGTTACAGATCAAGTTCGAATTTCGTTCCGGTCGAATGATTTTGGCTGAGTTATGGCCCTTGAACTTGTATTTTTTGTTCAAATTTTAAGTTTTCCGGACTTTTTTTGGACGTCCTTTGATATATTGACTTGATATTTGGTATGTGACTATATCTAGATGAGTTACAGTTTAAGTTTGAATTTTGTTCTGGTCGAATAATTTTTAGTCCCCTACCAACGAAGTCGAAGGGGACTTTAGGTTTGCACTCCGTCCGTCTGTCCGTCAGTCTTTGTTTTGCATTTAGGTCAGTTTGAATAAGGATCAGCGCGTCTCGTGTCTCAAAGACACAGTTTTTAGTTTAGTTTTTAGTGTAAGTGCACCAGGATATATTTGAACTTAGGGGTATTTATATTTAGTTTATACCAAATTTGGAAGGAAGTTAAGCATTCTATTCTCGTATTACTCAGCCGGTAGGGGACTATGTATTGCCATGCAATACTCTCAGAATGCTTGTTTCATCAAAATTTCAAAATTTTGACTTTTCATCTTATATTTCATCTGGGAGTTATTGCCCCTTTTTCCATCAAATTTTAAAAATTTTGACTTTTCATCTTATATTTCAAAAACTATAAGAGATAGATATTAAGTTTAAATTGCCAAAATGTGCAGCATGTCAAGATCTACCTGCCCTTTTATTTTGAAGTCAATCCAATTACCAATTTTGGAGTTATTGCCCTTTTTTCATCAAATTATCAAAATTTTAATACTTTTTGTCTTGTATTTCAAAAACTATAAGAGATAGATGATAAGTATAAGTTGCAAAGATATGCAGCATTCCATGATCTACCTGCCCTGCAATTTTGAAGTAAATCTGAATACCCTTCTGGGAGTTATTATCCCATTTTCATCAAATTTTTAAAATTTTGATACTTTTCTTCTTGTATTTCAACAACTATAGGAGATAGATGACAAATTTAAATTGCAAATATGTACAGCATTTCAAGACCTATCTACCCTTCAATTTTGAAGTAAATCTGAATACCCATCTGGGAGTTGTCACCCTTTTTTCATCAAATTTTCAAAATTTTAATACTTTTCGTCTTGTATTTCAAAAACTATAAGAGATAGATGATAAGTATAAATTGCAAAAATGTGCAGTATTTCATGATCTGCTAAGTTTGAATTGCAAAATGTGCAGCATGTCAAGATCTACCTATCCACAAATTTTGAAGTAAATATGATTACCCATCTGGGAGTTATCGCCTCCTTTCCATCATGTTCAGTATGTCAAGATCTATTGACCAAGATGGCCCCCACAGCCGAACTTAGCTTAACATAGGACCCTATGGAAAATTAACATAAAAATTTTCTTGTCTGGAACCAGTTGCTCAATTGGAACCAAACTTTGATGGAATAGTCATTGGATGGTCCTTTTCCAAAATTGTGTCAGTTGCGACAGATCGGTGGTTTTCTCCTGGTACACCAGTTTCCTCCAGCAATAATACTGACCGCCACGATATAGCTGAAATATTGTTGAAAGTAGTGTAAAACACCATAAACCCAAAACCTACTTTCATATTTGTATGCCCCCGTGACTATTGGTCGGGGGCATATTGTTTTACCCCTGTCCGTGCATCCGTGCGTCCGTCCGTTCGTCACACTTAGTATGCATAGTTTGTCCGGCTAACTCCTCCTACAGTTTTTGAGCTAGACCTTTTATATTACGTAGACAATTAGTACCAACACTGAAGGTGTGCATATTCTGTGGATTTTGACTTTCAATAATTTTTTACAAAATTATGGATGCATGAACTTAAAAAGATTTTGCTAAATCCATATAGGATATATGGTTTGTCCGGCTAACTCCTCCTACAGTGTTTGAGCTAGACCTTTTATATTTTGTAGACAGTTAGTACCAACACTGAA
>MJUT01010099.1:134249-145940 GCA_002080005.1 Gigantidas platifrons
TACAAATATGACACGTAAGTCTGTACAAATATCACACGTAAGTCTGTACAAATATGACACGCAAGTCTGTACAAATATCACACGCAAGTCTGTACAAATATCACACGTAAGTCTACAAATATCACATGTAAGTCTGTACAAATATGACACGTAAGTCTGTACAAATATGACACGTAAGTCTATACAAATATGACACGTAAGTCTGTACAAATATCACACGTAAGTCTGTACAAATATGACACGCAAGTCTGTACAAATATCACATGCAAGTCTGTACAAATATCACACGTAAGTCTGTACAAATATCACACGTAAGTCTGTACAAATATGACACGTAAGTCTATACAAATATGACACGTAAGTCTATGCAAATATGACTCCTCGTATGTATATTCAAATACCACACGTAAGTCTGTACAGATATGACCCCTCGTAAGTCTGTACAAATATCACACGTAAGTCTGTACAAATATCACATGTAAGTCTGTACAAATATCTCACGTAAATCTGTACAAATATGACACATAAGTCTATACAAATATGACCCGTAAGTCTATACAAATATGACACGTAAGTCTGTACAAATATGACACGTAAGTCTATGCAAATATGACTCCTCGTATGTATATTCAAATACCACACGTAAGTCTACAGATATGACCCCACAGTCTGTACAAATATCACATGTAAGTTTGTATAAATATGGCACATAAGTCTGTTCAAATATGACATGTAAGGCTGTACAAATATGACACATAAGTCTGTACAAATATGACACGTAAATCTGTACAGATATGACATTTAAGTCTATACAAATATGACATTTAAGTCAGATATGACATTTAAGTCTATACAAATATGACACGTAAGTCTGTACAGATATGACATTGAAGTCTATACAAATATGACATTTAAGTCTATACAAATATGACACGCAAGTCTGTACAGATATGACATTTAAGTCTATACAAATATGACATTTAAGTCTATACAAATATGACACGTAAGTCTATACAAATATGACACGTAAGTCTGTACAAATATCACACGTAAATCTGTACAAATATGACACGCAAGTCTGTACAAATATGACACGTAAGTCTGTACAAATATCACACGTAAGTCTGTACAAATATCACATGCAAGTCTATACAAATATGACACGTAAGTCTATACAAATATGACACGTAAGTCTGTATAAATATGACCCCTCGTATCAGAGTCGTATGTCTATGCAAAGATCACACGTAAGTCTGTACAGATAAAACTGTACAAATATGACTCGTAAGTCTATGTAAATATGGCCCCTCGTAAGTATGTACAAATATGGCCCCTCGTAAGTCTATACATTTTATGACGCGCAAGTCGAATACAATATGACTTAGGTTTATATAATTATAAATTAAGTTTAAACAAATATGGCTTACGTTTATACTAGTATGACTTAAGTTTATACAAGTATGACCTAAGTTTATACAAATATGACAAGTTTATACAAATATGACTTAAGTGTATACTAATAAGACTTAAGTTTATACAAATATGACTCAAGTTTATACAAATATGACTTAGGTTTATACAAATATGACTCAAGTTTATACAAATATGGCTTAAGTTTATACAGATATGGCTTAAGTTTATACATATATGACTTAAGTTTATACAAATTGTAACGATCTTTTACAATTAGGAAGAAGAAACATATGCTAGCAGATGCTGAACAGGATGGTCGGGGACAAAATGTTGATGAGCGAGATTTGTTCCATGGAACAGATTCCTTGAATACTTGTCATGGTATATGTACCAACAATTTTGATTTCCGCACCAGTGGACGCAATGCAACACTTTATGGAGAAGGTTCCTATTTTGCTGTTCGTTCTAAATTGAGCCACAGCTACACAAAGGCCGATACACCATTTGAATATAGATTTATGCTCAGAGCTAGGGTTCTGGTTGGGCAGTTTGCAGAAGGAAATCCTTCTCTACGTCGACCCCCAGAGATTCAAGGTCAGAGTCACAAGTTGTATGATTCTTGTGTTGATAAAGTTCCAGATCCACAGATCTTTGTAATTTTTGACAGAAACCAGTGCTATCCAGAGTATTTATTCATGTACACAGATAGAGACACGGTACCAGTTGTACCAGTACAACAGCAGATTGTATATTCCCATCCTGCGACTCACACAATTCAATCTTCAGTTCACAGTGCACGTACACAGTTGAGTAAAGAACATCGACAGAAGGGAGATAAGTGTGTCATTCAATAAGCCCCGATAGGTATTATTCCAATGATTTAAACTTGTGTGTTTTTGTTATTTTAAACCCTGTGTTTTCTGTTACGTGAATATTACATTTCATGGTTTGAAATTTGTATTGGATTATATTGTTTAAGATTAACATTGTAGCCTCATTGCAGTAGTCCTTCTCTTATAAGGTCACTCTCACTAAAGGCCAACCTTCTTGTAAGGCCACTCTCACTAAAGGCTACCCTTCTTATAAGGCCACTCTCACTAATGGCCACCCTTCTTATATGGCCACTCTCACTAAAGTACACTCTTCTTATAAACAACTGCCACCCTTCATATCAGGCCAGTTTTCAAATGCAATACTGCTTAATATTCCCCCTCAAGAGAGGCCAACCCTCTTCCAAGGCTATATTTTTATTGAATAAGTGGATGCCTCACAAGAAGAGGACTACTGTATTTACGTTACCATAGTTACCACTGTTCAAAAATGTATGTTTTTACTTCTCTGGAGTCTATAAGAGTGTTTACAGCAGTTTTTGGTTTTTCTGAGGTGCCAATGTTTTTCTTTGATGAAAATTTCACCCTCACAAAAACATACTTAGCGACCAACCATATGTAAGCTCTTATTTGGGGAAGGGATGTAATTTCTAATTATGACAGAAAGTTTATTGTATTCTTGTATCAGCTCATATATTTTTTCGGATTTACAAAAAGCATGTGGAAATTTTTTGTTGACCAGACAGGGGACAAATCTTTAAAAAAAAAAAAAAAAAAAAAAAAAAAAAAAAAGTGAAAATTAATATGTATAGAATAATTATATCTTAACAGACCATCCAGATGTAGCATAGATTTTCATTTCATCAATGATTTGTAAATTTATAATATTATCAAGTGTAATATGAGAAAAAATATTGTTGATTACTATGTTTAATTATGTGATATTATATTAATGTCACTGACGGCACCTTGATTGATCCTCTATAAACATACAATAGTTGATACATATTGCTCGAAATGGATTCATCATCCTATATCAGGTCTCCCTTTGCTTTATGTGCGATATTACTCTGAAAATCCATTTTGCACAAGAAATCAAGAATAATATATATAATGCATGATGTTGATGTAAAAAGTCATAATATTTTGGTGCAATTTTGTAAATTCTTGTGGTTAACACAAATCCACGATATAACTGAGATGTTGTTCAAAGTGGTGTTAAACACCATAAACCTAAACAAATCAGATGTTTCACATGATTTATGACGAAGGAAAATATCAACAATGGAGAAATGAAATGTGATTTTGAAATTAAAAAAGAAATTATATTATGACAATATCACAGTCAAAGGAAGTGAATGGTAGATAATTCTGACTGATTTGACCTTTAACCTATGATGACCTGAGAGGGTCATAGGTCATATGTTTCTAATGTTAATTGTGGTTGATTTCGTGGCACAAGTGAATATGTTTACTTGTTTCCTGTTGTTGATTAATTATTGAGCAAGTCATACTGTATTCATTGATTAATGGTAACTTATGATAATGCCCATGATAAAAAATGTTTTGGATAAATAGTGTGATACTGATGTGGTTCACCCATGATAAACTGTGTGGTCTACCCAAAATAAATTGTGTGATGTGGTTCACCCATGATAAACTGTGTGGTCTACCCAAAATAAATTGTGTGATGTGGTTCACCCATGATAAACTGTGTGGTCTGCCCAAAATAAATTGTGTGATGTGGTTCACCCATGATAAACTGTGTGGTCTACCCAAAATTAATTGTGTGATGTGGTTCGTCAATGATAAACTGTTTGGTCTTCCCATGATAAACAGTGTTGTCTGCACACAATAAATTGTGTGGTCCGCCTATCATAAACTGTGTGGTCTGCCCAAAATAAATTGAGTGATCTGCCCAAAATAAATTATGGTCTGCCCAAATAATTTATGCGGTCTGCTCAAAATAATTTGTGTGATATTGCTGATGATGAACTGTTATGGTATTTCCCATGATAAACTGTGGTCTGTCCAAATAAGACGTGTGGTCTGTCCAAATAAGACATGTGGTCTGTCCAAATAAGACGCGTGGTTTGTCCAAATAAGATGTGTGGTCTGTCCTAATAAGACGTGTGGTTTGTCCTAATAAGATGTGTGGTCTGTCCAAATAAGACGTGTGGTTTGTCCAAATAAGACGCGTGGTTTGTCCAAATAAGATGTGTGGTCTGTCCAAATAAGACGTGTGGTTTGTCCAAATAAGACGTGTGGTGTGTCCAAAATAAGCTGTGTGGTCTGCCCATATAAGACGTGTGGTCTGTCCAAAATAAGCTGTGTGGTTTGTTCAAAATAAGCTGTGTGGTCTGTCCAAAATAAGCTGTGTGGTCTGCCCAAATAAGACGTGTGGTTTGTCCAAAATAAGCTGTGTGGTCTGCCCATATAAGACGTGTGGTTTGTCCAAAATAAGCTGTGTGATCTGCCCAAGTAAGACGTGTGGTTTGTCCAAAATAAGCTGTGTGATCTATCCAAATAAGACTTCTACTTCTATACTGTTGATCTGCAGCGCGATATGCATTACGCAGATTTTGGTGTGCAAGCGTCAACCATTGTGCACGGGTTAAAAACTGGTAATACCAGCAAAATTTACAATTAAAAGCAATATGTATACAGATTACCGTGCCAGATGCCTCCACACAGCTTCCCTGAAGCAGTCTGTGGTTGGAGCCTGAATTACATCTGATGGTAGACTATTCCAGTCAGCTATAGTTTTGGGTATAAAGCTGTTCTGATAAGCATCTGTTGAAGTACTCAGTCTGGAAAAGCGGTTCTGGTGATACTGTCTTGTATTTCTTGATGGTTTTCTGACATAATCTGGGATGGTCACCATTGATGGCTTTGTGAAATAATATTAGTCTTGCTGCTTTCCGTCTGGTCTCAAGTGTTTGCCATTTTAAGTCCAGCATGATTTTCGTTACAGTTCCGGGTTCTCTGCTATATGTAGATGTTACGAATCGACCAGACCTTCTTTGAACCATTTCTAGGTAGACGTGTGGTTTGTCCAAAATAAGCTGTGTGGTCTGTCGAAATAAGACATGTGGTTTGTCCAAAGTAAGCTGTGTGGTCTGTCGAAATAAGACGTGTGGTTTGTCCAAAATAAGCTGTGTGGTCTACCCCAAAATAATGTGCATGGTATTGCCCATGATATACTATATGTTAATGACTTGAGATATATTGTATGATGTTGCCCACAATAAGCTGTGATATTGCCCATCATGAACTATATAATATGCCTTATTCAAATCTGTATTCATGTAAAGTAACTTATTTTTATAAATCGTTCTGATACCGGTGAACTGTCATTGTTTTCAACTGCCTTTTCATCTCAACTAGCCAAAGGCCACATAAGGTTGTGCCATCAATTTGCATCCATCATTGTCTGTGATTATAAACCTTTGAAAAATCTTCTCCAATTATTTTCTTTGAAACCACTAACAGGCTAACTTGTAATAAAGATAGACTGAATCATCCTTCGATTGTCTATTTTCAAAATAATGTATGATGATCCCACTAATCATCCAACATGGCTGATGTTACTATAAATAGATCATAGTTGATAAAACACCCATTCAGAGCCAAATAAGCTAAAATTTCAAATGTAGTTTCATTTTTATTAAAAGGTAAGACATATGTGACAGGTAGTTGTTGAAATAACAGGTTTTGTTGATTTTTGCCAAAAATATACAAATTAGGCTGATTTTTACAAATAATAATTTCAAAAAATTCTCTGAAACCATCGAGCCAGTTAAATCCACACTAGGTTGGGATAGTCCTTTCAAAATTATACATGACAAATCTAACCTCCATCTAAGGTGGCTGTCATTTACTAAGAGTGGAATTCTTTTTAAATTTTTGTGTCAAGCAAAAATAAAAAATGACTGCGAGTCCAAAGAACATAGTTCAGCATATATTAAGCCACTCATTATATACAAAGGCTTCTTTTCAGAAACTGTTTGACATATTTAAGTTGACATGTTTTAGTAAATCATGCACAAATGACACTAGAATAGACTTCTACCAGACTTGTAATTTTGGGGCCGACCTGAAATCCAAGATAATTACCACCATGGAATATAGTTTTACATAGAACCTTATGCAAAATTAAATCTTCTGCTAGAAACTGCTAGGTGACATATAAAGGAAGAACCTTAGTTTTAGTGATGATAAGTACATTAATTAGGAACTGTTAACTTCTAAAAAAAAATTATATCTAATAAACCATGCCAGTGCCAAAATCTGGCGAGCAGCACAATTTCTTGATAACCTCTCCTTTAGAAACATTACACCTCCCGCCATTGAACCCCTATAGTCAGGTCATCAATTCACAGATTTATTTGTGTTTTTAATAATGTAGTTTCACTAAATATTGTAAAACTTTTTTTCAATTTTTTTTCCCATCAAATACAATTTAACAAACCAAAATATTTTTAAAAACTCGTTTTTTCAGAAAAATGGTCAAAAATATGTTTCTGAAAAGTGAGTTTTTGGTATAAATAGAGAAAAACAGAATATTTTTTTTTTTTCATTTTTCTGCAAAAAGATTGACAAGAAAGAGTTTGAGAGGTACACACAAATGAGGTAGAAAGCAGAGTTTTTGATTGGTGGAAAATGAACAAGCTGTTTGGATATGAGAGCATATAATTTGATTAACCATGTAATTAATTAAGGTATTGATAAAAATTATTAATATACAATATAGATAGAATTTATGAATTATATTTAAGAAATAATTCATGGGGGCTTGAATATATACTGATTTTACCACAGGTTGGCCCTTTATGCCAAATATTTTACCACGAGCGATATTATTTCTATTCTAATAGGACAAATACGGTATTTATTTTTATATAACAGCCAAAACAAATTATGACGTTGTCGATCAGCTGATATACCAATATACGCATATTTTACCACAGGTTTGGACCCAAAGCGTTTGAAGGACGTCATATTAGAATCATGATTAAATTATATCAATGATATAATTTGGGACTTACTTGCTATATAATGTAGTGTAGCTTAGTGTAGTAAAATTTGTAATATAAATTTGTAGAATGAAACCTGTGTACACTAAACATCATCCTGAACAAATTTTGTAGTTTGAAATAGACAGGTATTGGATTTATAAAAGTTTAATTAACAAAGATTTCCTACATTGGACCTTTATTTAAGGTTCAGTTTGTACAGGGTTTGGTTTAGACAGGTTCCCTTTGTAGTATGGTGGTCCATTTTTCATATGTATCAAATTTCAAACTTCACAAAAACCTTAATATTGGTGTGATTGAGTTGAAACTAAGAAATACAAAATTTTTAACCAGAATGATTGACTTTAAGCTAAAGAGAAAACATACAACAATTTATATGCAGATTTTGAGATTTAGAATGCATATTTATCACCCCAAATTACATTTTTGATAATTTCAACTCAATTTTAATACTCTCATGTTAGTTTATTTTTTAGTTCAAATACTTGCTACAGTTGAAAAAATATGAGAAATATAGGGTATCTAAATATTTATATTAAAAATAAACCACTTAAAATGGAAAGGTTATAATGTGACTTGGTATACTTAATAATGAATTGAAGATTAATATGCTCCAATAAAATAAGAGTCACTTCCCCTTATTGGAAAACCTAAAGAGTAGAGCAATAAAGCCCTTTTTCTATATTACACAATATACAACACAATTTCCTCTCATAATTTTCAATTCATATACAACTACCTATGCAATCAGTGCAATTCGTCTGAAGGGGACCCGGTAGGTATATTTAAATGTGGCAGTCGAAAAGACAAATATCTCGGGATTGTAACGATATAATTGGGTCAGCGAAAGGATCACAAATAAGCAAAAAATATTGAGGCGAAGTGGGGAGGGGGAAAAGGACAGATGTTTACCTTGAAGTAAGAAAGAGGAGGGGCATATATTTTTTGAATGAAACAAGTGCCAGTGGTAATTCCAGTACTTCTGTATGTGCAGATATTACTGATGCAACAGCTGTCACATCAAATACCAGTATATCTTCAAATGAAACAACTGTTAATCTTTCAGATCTTGACTTTTTTTGCTAATGAAGATCATATGAAAGCCTTATTTGATAATGATTTTGAATTACAAAATCTGCCAAATGAAACTGTGAATGCAAATATGAGTGAAAAGGAAAATGTGAACTGTTCAACCACCAAATATTTCTAATATTACAACAGTGCCAGACAATTTTGATATGAATAACATTTATAATGCAAATATCGTGGTAATGTTAATATGATGAATAACAATCATATGTCCTATATGCCAATGCAATTTAATCATGTGCATAGTTTGTTAGAAGCAAGAAACCGTAATGTTATGCCAATGCCGCAAATTTCTAACAGAACTGTTCTGTGAATATTCACTTTCACATGAAATAGAAAATTAGCAATATCTAAATTCTTTACCCATCTTTGTTTTATCTTGTTGTTACTGTTCAAATGAACATTTGTTTTTGTTATCATTTATCTATATATTTATTGTTTATATTTTTTTCCTGTTATTAATGAAAATATTACTTATTGAAATGATAGTAGTTGTTGCTTTATTTAGGTAGTGATATGTACATAGTGTGTCCCATTGGTTAACTGACTCCAATAAAAATTCAAAGTCCTCTTTACTACTGGCATTCAGTATAATAAAAACATATTGCCTTTAGTTGAGGGTGTTATGGTAGATTACCACACTCTGGAAAAAGAATATCACCCTCGACTTCGTCTCGGGTGATATTCTTTTTCCAGTGTGATATTTTTTCCCTCGTGTGGTAATCTACCATAACACCCTCAACTAAAGGCAGTATGTTTATAATGACGCATCAATTGACATCAATATACTCCAGGTATTGGAGATGTTCAAACGTTTTGTTGTTTACAGTAAACATTATGCATGCACCAGTTATTATTTGTGTTAGTTCAACCAATTTAGAGAACCCTTTACCAAAACCTTTCACTGGAAAAGAATCAAACGGTCAACTTCCAGTGATATATATTTATTAAGAAACTACCCCTTTACAACGGGCGCCTACCACCAGGGTAGAAGCAGTGGCACATCTATTGTAAAAAAAAATTATATGAAAATGTATAAAATATAAAACAATATGTACAACAAAACAGGCTAATGATATCCTAGATGAAAGTTCATGATAAGAAATGGTTAATATTACATGTAGCACTGACAACTATTACAATAAAATACTACTATACTAAAATGCTTAAAAGCCGTGTATTTATTTCTTTCAAATCTGAGATAACGTCATCTGGAAAGTTTTGCATGATTAATTTGTAATTGAATTTAATATTCAGATGTGAAAGTGATACGAGTAGTTTAAAAACGCCTCTTGGAAAAGACTGAACGCTGTAATTCAGATTATTATATTATAATATCAAGCCATGTAAGTTGTTCAGCCCAGTGAATGCTCCTTGCGGAAGTCTGGTCAAATTGTTATAAGATATATCGAGTTTTTGAAGACTCTTCAAATTATCAAATATTCCTGACTTTAATTTTCACTCGGTTCACTCTCAATTTATGTGTTGTGTACCTTGTAAACTTAATAATAGTTGCTTAATACGTTCATCTGTCAATATCTTACATAAAAGTTCAACATCAATTGCCATCTTGAGCTTTGAAATATTTATTTTTCACTATTTTGACGAGTAGTGTATATCAAGGAACTTAGAATATTTTTGATATCGAAAATAAGTTCGCAGGCGACACATGTCTTGTCTTCCCTGGAAGACTTACCTTTAAGTTATACTTCGTGTAAGTTTCTGTAGTGATATTTGGTACTGTAATATTTTGGCATATTACCTGGGTAATAGTTTGGCATATTACCTGGACAATTAGACACTCAGTATAATAATGATATTAATGTGGTCTTGTCCAGGTAATATGCCAAATATTACCCAGGTCTGAGAGACATATTACCCACCCCTTAGGGTCTCTTAGACCTGGGTAATATTTTGGCATATTACCTGGACAAGACCACATTATTATATAAATATCTAGAGATACATATACATTTTGTATATATATTAATAACATGATTTCATTGTCCAACATGGGATAGTACATGCCAGGTGAGAAATTATTTCAAAACAGCATGTAAAAAGGTGCATTTAGTCGGTGCCTGAAGAATTTAATGGTGAAAAAGACTGTTGTTGATTAAACGTTGTAGAAGCAAGTTCAGCAGTCAAAATGTGCGAGCGGATTTATGTTAATTAGTGCGCGAAAAGTTTGAAGATACCACCAAAGGGGGTAACCACAAACCGTGAATCAAAAGACAAATAATACAATGGCCAGGTAAACCACAAACCGTGAATCAAAAGACAAATAATACAATGGCCAGGTAACCACAAACCGTGAATCAAAACACAAATAATACAATGGCCAGGTAACCAGAAACCGTGAATCAAAAGACAAATAATACAATGGCCAGGTAACCAGAAACCGTGAATCAAAAGACAAATAATACAATGGCCAGGTAACCACAAACCGTGAATCAAAAGACAAATAATACAATGGCCAGGTAACCAGAAACCGTGAATCAAAAGACAAATCATACAATGGCCAGGTAACCAGAAACCGTGATTTAAGAGACAAATAATACAATGGCCAGGTAACCAGAAACCGTGAATCAAAAGACAAATAATACAATGGCCAGGTAACCACAAACCGTGAATCAAAAGACACATAATACAATAGCCAGGTAACCACAAACCGTGAATCAAAAGACAAATAATACAATGGCCAGGTAACCACAAACCGTGAATCAAGACAAATAATACAATGGCCAGGTAACCACAAACCGTGAATCAAAAGACAAATAATACAATGGCCAAGTAACCACAAACCGTGAATCAAAAAACAAATAATACAATGGCCAGGTAACCAGAAACCGTGATTTAAGAGACAAATAATACAATGGCCAGGTAACCAGAAACCGTGAATCAAAAGACAAATAATACAATGACCAGGTAACCAGAAACCGTGAATCAAAAGACAAACTAGAGGCTCCCAGGAGCCTGTATAGCTCACCTGGGTATAACAACATCAGTCAATAAAACTTGGCAACTCCCATAAAAAAATAACAAATGTAGCCCTACGTCATTGCAGACCCCCTCTTCAAAAAAATTTGGGCAGGGATTCCCCCCTTTGATGTAAGTTATCAATATTGCTGTAAAAAAAAACATAAATGTCAATGATTTTCAAAATTTAGCTTTTGCTACTTCACATTTTGTAATAGAGTTGCTTCCCTTTGATTATTTAAGTAACCAAAAGCAGTGAAAGTCAACAAAAAATGCATTTCAAGAGGAATAACTCTTCACACAGTTGTCGGACATTTTCAACTGTGAACTTTTTTTGTAGATCT